>SAYR01046930.1:44735-90151 GCA_004382745.1 Argopecten irradians irradians
TATCATAATATGATGATGAGCACAATTTTAAAACAGCTGTCCGTAGAATATAAGTATGGCGAGGCAATCCTCACACACACAAACCAATGTCAAATATCATAATATGATGATGAGCACAATTTTAAAACAGCTGTCCGTAGAATATAAGTATGGCGAGGCAATCCTCACACACACAAACCAATGTCAAATATCATAATATGATGATGAGCACAATTTTAACACAGCTGTCCGTAGAATATAAGTATGGCGAGGCAATCCTCACACACACACCACTTAAATACAAATGTACATCTGATAGGTAATGATCCACGATATTGAAGGTAATTACATAAAGCACACACAATGTCAATAACAACACTTTACAACATTTTCCGTTATTTTACGAAGCCAGTATCTACTCAAAAGCGACTTTGGATGAACACCATCTTTGTAGAGGTTGGAATTATAATGATATGAAGACTGAGCTAAATTATTTTTACGGTTTCGTAATAAGTCCAAACTAAACTGGGGAGATGATTTGTTATTGATACAATTTATAGAACGAATTTTTGCGTTGAGCGATGCTACTGAAGCTTTTAATGTGTTGTCCTGATCTAAAAAATCCTCTGGAGATTTGTGGCATTTATGTCTGTTCCACTCCACGATAGAAAAAATTGGAACCTCTAGTAACGTTACGCCAAAGCCAATTTTTTTCCCAGATTGATGAACTCCTCAAAAATACTAATAATATTTGACTCCGAGTAATTGTGGTTGAGGCTGATGTAGGTTTTGTTTTTAACAGTAAGGTCACAAGTACCTAACCACACGTATAGTTCAAAATACCCGTAAGTTTGAAATGTCTGTTCTGCTTTTGGCACGAACCAGTAGTAACTGTTGGAAGTTGTCGCTCCACCCTTACACAGCCACAATATTTCTTTTTCCACTTCTGTGACAGCACAATCCCTCAAATACTTCCCTTTACTGTCACTAAGAAGAACAGGTTTTTTCTGCAGTCTATACGAAGACGGAGTGTCAACAGGTTTAGTCTTCTCAAGATATTTTAACAATTTTCCTTCACTCATTATATGTCCAAAAAGTTCCAAAAGGTAGATATTTGTTGCAAATTTTAAATTCACAAAGAGCTTTAAATCAACACAATACTAAGAATATGAAAGTCGCCGTTATTCTCGTATATCCAATTGCACACGTGGGTCGCCATAGATTTCGCCCTGGGTCTATTGAATTGAGCAAAACACGTGGATATTTTGTGGGGGTTCCCATGGGTTGGAATGGCAATTATATTTAGTAAATATTAATTGAATTTCATATAACAAACTACTGTAAGTTTAAAAAATATAAAAGAAATAAAACACAATTGAAAATTTGAATTTACATGTGATTTTAAAGATAATTCTTAACACGAGGCAAATTCGTTAAAAATTATGCCGTTGTGAGGCGACGATCAACAAATCGATTTCACAGCTGTCATCGGACATGTTGATCTTGAAAATTTGAGAGATCGACAGCATTTTAACATGTTGTGGTAACTTTATATTGTCCAGTGATATAAAATACAAATATCGGCCAAACAATTATTTTTTTACAGATTAAGTAACCAAAAATAAGCATCATTTACCGTTCACAGATTCTTCTTTTGCCATCTTCTGTAAACCGGAAGTGCCTCACAACATCTTTACATGATTTTTTTTTCATCCGCAGAATATAGACCTTCATAACCCATATTTCTGTTTAACGTTTAATTTTTGGCTAAGAAATGGTAACCCTGGTGTATTTGTAACCTACGAACTCACCGGTATTATAACTAGGTACGTTTAAAATAATTTGGCTGTTTTGTACGATGTGTTTGTCGATTAGCGGACCAGAACGAAGTTATGCTGTCATTCGAAGCTGTCATTGTGAAATTCGTGTTCCTAAATGCGATCAGGTAGAGATCGTAACAATCAAATAGGTGATTTCGATTTAAGATACATTTGTGCATTGATATATCACACATGCCAGTGCGATCAATATCGCATTTAAGATAAATCATATGTTAAATTTTGTAAACAAACATTTTCGATGTTGCTTGTCAAAATAGCGGCTTTTTCAAAGCATACCGGCTGGCTTTATCGTGGAATTTGTCATTAGGTGTGATTCTAACTGAAATTCTGAAATATAATACGTGTAGATGGATTATGTGTGTTTCTGTTTTAATGCATTTAATTATTAATTACGAATTTATGAAAGCTGTAGCTGTACCGCCGTAAAAAATTACAAAATATATCATATTTTCTCATTAAAGAGATATTTCACCTTTTCCGACTTAAGACATGTTTAACAGTAAACAATAAATCTGTGTGGCTAGTTAATTCCATCTTTTTATCGTTTTTATTTGTTTATATGGTATTTTGGTTTTTGCCTATTTTGTCAACATGGCTGTGGAAGCTCCCACTTAACATTATCCTTGTTGTTTACAATACGTTAAACTATTAACACCCTAATCCATCAAACACTGATTTGCTTTAAACTTAGAACTATATTTATATAACTTTTTCTTTTTCTTTTAAATTGCATTCCATTTACTGTATATCAGGTATCTGCTTATTCAAAGTATTTAACAACATGATACTGGCTCTCTATTTAGGCACTATATGTCATGAGAGAGAGTATGACGCAGTGCATGGTGGTTTGTTTCCCTGATTGTAAAAGAGAAATAAAGTTAAAGTTATGATATAAAGTTCCCCAACGCATGACTCTTATTTATCATATTTATCTAAACTCTCGTTAGTTGAATTTCAGATTTTAAAAAAGACGCTTGCTAAAGCTGGTATCTTTTCACAATTTGAAAAAAAACTAACTCGAGTTTAATAAAAATGATTAAGAACATGTTAAGGAACCTCTCGTTAATAGCGGTAGTGGCTGTCTTTTTATCATTACAACCATTATAAGATTTCTCTGTGTTATCTCAATATCATAACTATGTGACGTTGCTTTATTAAAAACAGAAATCGTATACTACTTAAAGTGTACTAATTCCCTTTAATTGTTTATATATTACATGTATACATATATGTCAGTTATAAGAAAAATATGCTTATAATTTCGCTTTTCTTATTAACTAAAAATAAAGTATCATACATTTCAATATTTAGAATATACATGATGCGTTATATTGTTACACATGTAGACGTAGGAATATTATTATGTAACCACTGATGTATATGGTAAAGGAAAAACCAGTTTTATCAATGCAAGATTGCGAATGATGTATATTTGAAATAGAACAATAGTCACATTGAATCAACATACTGAACTAATTCTCTAACAATTGGTCTTGAAAAGCCATCTAATTATACAAATGACGAAAACTATTGTAATACAAGATGACAACTATTAAATCGAAAAGTAATTATAAGTACTTATTTTACTTTTTTGTAAAGTAATCAATTACAACCAATCGGACATGTAACCTAGCGTCGTCACCCAAGTATCGATTATTAATTAATTACATTTTAAACAAATTGTACTCATATCTGCAAAGTTCGATCCCCGGCAAGGATGTGAACATATCTGGTGCTTCCTGCCCGATCACGCGGGCTTTCCCCGGATACTCTGGTGTCTTCCCTCGCACGATTACATCCGGGCCGTCGGAAGTGATTTGTATAAGTCCTATATTTTTTTTAAATATTTTTTTAATAACGTCAGTCTAACTATACAATTGCATGGATAATATATTATTCGAAATAAGAATAAGCCAAACATATATTCAAGGCATTTTAATTGATAAGAAATTAATAAAAGGCATATCCAACCGTGTATTTAATTTCTAAACATATTTTAGTTATTGGAACAACATGATCAATGGGATTACATTTTGTATTGGCCGATGCAGTACGGAAACTGATGTCAGATAAACAGACCGTAGTTTTGAATATCTGCAGCCTTAAAATTGCTTACCGGTATAGCAGTGAATTTTTCATTTAATGTCTTATTTGATATAAATGCTATAAAATCTGAACAAACAAAAGTACCGGCGGCATAGTATCAAATGTTACACAGAAATAGAGATTTACAGCGTGATGGTATGTGTACTATTCAATGAAAACAGTGACGGATTATAGACACAAGAAATTATCTCAGCTATCATACTATCATTGCTGTATCGTCTTACGTGAAAGCCTCACGAATTCTATTTTGTTAGGTAAATGTTTATTATATATTTGTGCTGTGTCATGAAGCCGGATTTGAATTTTTTGTGTACCCCGTGTAGAATGTGGAGGACATTATTCTCAGCCGTCACTCTGTGACGCATGAACTGCATGCGTGTAATCTGATGCTTCCTGTTTAGTAAATCAGGTTTAAAGGACAGTATACACTTTTTCGATGTCAATATAAATAACGCAAGTCACCTGGGAATATAAAATCTTGTTTTACATACAATATGGAGTATCAACATTAAAGAAGAGACTTTAATTTGAAATTCCAAAGACAAAGGAACACAACCATATGCCAGCATGATACGAAATGTCAATGGTCCACGCATAAAGATAGTTAAAAGTAGTCTGGAAAAGGTGAATACTTTCCAACATAATACGAAATGTGAAATATCTACAAACTAAACAGGATTTTCATAAAAATATCAAACGTGAAAGGTCAGCGTAAAATATTAATAATTAATATTCTTGTTTAAAACTACATCTAACTCTTTGATTGGTCATTTTCTTTTTCTTCAGACCACTATCATGCAAAGAGTGCAAAGATAGGGCGAAATCCACAGTCGTGACGGAACAATAAAGACATTGGCGTTGTGTATTGATTAGAAATAAAGAAAAAAGCTTGAAATTTGGATCGTCCCAACTTAATACCTGTATTTTTTTTATCAAATGCTCTAAATAGATAAATTGATGTCAACTACTTTTTAATTACATATTTTGTCAAAAAAATGTTTGCTTCTCTATGTTGCAGACAGCACAGTTTGAAGCACAGTGGTAGCTGTTTTACATTTACTTTAAAACGACATATCTGGGTGGTGAATAAATCCAATCTGTCTAGTAAGTTCGCAGAAATATAGATAGAAAAATCTCATATTTTTAATACAGTTTTTTTTCTGAATTTCATTGTTTGCAATGGGACCTGTCCTAATTCAAACATACATGTACTTTGATATATATCAGGGTCTGTTATAACTTGAATTTTTCCAGCTAGCTACGTATATGTATATTGTGACGGTAAGTCAGTGTTATACTATCACAAACATATTTCCCTTCACTACGCATGTCCGCTGGGCTACCTACCACTATAAACGCGCACGTATAAGCGCACACATACTCAGTTGTATATAGCATTACTGTGATACTTGTTAAAACTTACTATTGAATTTTATTTGTGTGAACAATCACCAGATTCCTGACGAATGTTACAAGTCACTTCATCAGACACACACGGGTACAGATGTTGAGGAATGTGTAGTTTTTACCAGACCAAGACTCTTCTCCAACGGGTAAGTGTTATAATTAACAATTCTCTTTTGTTGCACTGTGTTGAATCATTTAAAATTGTGTAATCATTACCGGGATCAAACCATAATGGCGTTTCATTCTTAATGAAACGCCATTATTGTTTGATTCCCGTAAAGGTTACATGATTTTACTGTTAACATACTGCTTCAACATAGGGTGCAATATATCAGGTAAATTAAGATAGACTTGCCCGCGATTTTAAATCTGGAATGATTAAAAACAAAAAGTCTAAAAGGTAATGTGTTAATCATCACGTTCTGTTTTGATAGATAGTGTAAGGTGTTATTTGTTAGGATATCTAACTAGGGAGGATGTATTATCTATCATATGAAGTATTCCCCTTAGACAATATACAAAGGATATACGATGATACTGAATTACTACTAATATAAGTTAACAGCTACTCATTGGCTACTCAAGTGTATTTTAAATGCATCCAGGTAGAGCGTGAGAGTTTTACCACCTGCTGTCCTAACTGCATGATCATAAAAGGCGCCTAAATTCAGAAAATTATCTTTTCTGTCCATTGTTTTTTGTCCTAACATCTCTCTTGACACCACCTCACCTTTGACCTTTAGTTCGCCCATGTGTCAGTGGTAGGCTCTGGGTTATGTGCCCTGGACAAGAAATGCCATAGCCTATAAACGTGGTTGTTTCTGATCCTGTTTACCGCTCTGGGACGACTGGTTCGCACATTGTCCGGTTGGGGTGTGCTTGTTTGGTGTCTTCTGCGGCTTCCATGCTAATGTTTAATAGGACAATAGGACATAAATGTAATCAAAGAAACAAATAAACAAACAAACAATGTCTGCTTCACACAGAATTCGAAAGATTATAATGGACATTCCATCAGAATGGACTTGTAATTACTGTATTGCTGTTCAAGGAACAAACTAACAGTCTCATCTGTTTTTGCAACCAAAGCCATCTGTATATTAATGAAAACTAGTAAGCAAGTTCCATTTAGGACATATTTAATTATGTGTTGACTTGTTATGACTATGTGGTGTAATACCTGCCCTGTACAGTGAACCGACACAATGTAATGGTCAAACTTTACTGTATATATAGTGTAAGTATGTGTTGTGGTGTAATACCTGTTCTGTACAGTGAACCGACACAATTTAATGGTCAAACTTTACTGTATATATAGTGTAGGTATGTGTTGTGGTGTAATACCTATCCTGTACCGTGAACCGACACAATGTAACGGTCAAACTTTACTGTATATATAGTGTAGGTATGTGTTGTGGTGTAATACCTGTCCTGTACAGTGAACCGACACAATGTAATGGTCAAACTTTACTCTATATATAGTGTAGGTATGTGTTGTGGTGTAATACCTGTCCTGTACAGTGAACCGACACAATTTAATTGTCAAAATTTACTGTATATATAATGTAGGTATATGTTGTGGTGTAATACCTGTCCTGTACAGTGAACCGACACAATGTAATGGTCAAACTTTACTGTATATATAGTGTAGGTATGTGTTGTGGTGTAATACCTGTCCTGTACAGTGAACCGACACAATTTAATGGTCAAACTTTACTGTATATATAGTGTAGGTATGTGTTGTGGTGTAATACCTGTCCTGTACAGTGAGCCGACACAATTTAATGGCCAAACTTTACTGTATATATAGTGTAGGTATGTGTTGTGGTGTAATACCTGTCCTGTACAGTGAGCCGACACAATTTAATGGCCAAACTTTACTGTATATATAGTGTAGGTATGTGTTGTGGTGTAATACCTGTCCTGTACAGTGAGCCGACACAATTTAATGGCCAAACTTTACTGTATATATAGTGTAGGTATGTGTTGTGGTGTAATACCTGTCCTGTACAGTGAGCCGACACAATTTAATGGCCAAACTTTACTGTATATATAGTGTAGGTATGTGTTGTGGTGTAATACCTGTCCTGTACAGTGAGCCGACACAATTTAATGGCCAAACTTTACTGTATATATAGTGTAGGTATGTGTTGTGGTGTAATACCTGTCCTGTACAGTGAGCCGACACAATTTAATGGCCAAACTTTACTGTATATATAGTGTAGGTATGTGTTGTGGTGTAATACCTGTCCTGTACAGTGAGCCGACACAATTTAATGGCCAAACTTTACTGTATATATAGTGTAGGTATGTGTTGTGGTGTAATACCTGTCCTGTACAGTGAGCCGACACAATTTAATGGCCAAACTTTACTGTATATATAGTGTAGGTATGTGTTGTGGTGTAATACCTGTCCTGTACAGTGAGCCGACACAATTTAATGGCCAAACTTTACTGTATATATAGTGTAGGTATGTGTTGTGGTGTAATACCTGTCCTGTACAGTGAGCCGACACAATTTAATGGCCAAACTTTACTGTATATATAGTGTAGGTATGTGTTGTGGTGTAATACCTGTCCTGTACAGTGAGCCGACACAATTTAATGGCCAAACTTTACTGTATATATAGTGTAGGTATGTGTTGTGGTGTAATACCTGTCCTGTACAGTGAACCGACACAATTTAATGGCCAAACTTTACTGTATATATAGTGTAGGTATGTGTTGTGGTGTAATACCTGTCCTGTACAGTGAACCGACACAATTTAATGGCCAAACTTTACTGTATATATAGTGTAGGTATGTGTTGTGGTGTAATACCTGTCCTGTACAGTGAACCGACACAATTTAATGGCCAAACTTTACTGTATATATAGTGTAGGTATGTGTTGTGGTGTAATACCTGTCCTGTACAGTGAACCGACACAATTTAATGGTCAAACTTTACTGTATATATAGTGTAGGTATGTGTTGTGGTGTAATACCTGTCCTGTACAGTGAGCCGACACAATTTAATGGCCAAAACTTTACTGTATATATAGTGTAGGTATGTGTTGTGGTGTAATACCTGTCCTGTACAGTGAACCGACACAATTTAATGGTCAAACTTCACTGTATATATAGTATAGGTATGTGTTGTGGTGTAATACCTGTCCTGTACAGTGAACCGACACAATTTAATGGCCTAACTTTACTGTATAATACCTGTCCTGTGGAATGAACCGACACAATTTAAGTTTCGAGTTACTTACTATGGTAGTATGTTAGTAGGGACATTTATAACATATAGAAAAGATGTGTCACGTGATGGTATTCTGGTTTTTCCTGTTTTGGGGTACTGCGTCACTGGAAATTCCTAGCTTGAATCGATCATCTTATATGTTCTGAGTGTAATATACCGGTGACGTGTACATTATAGGTCGCGTGCAAAAATGTTTGTTTGCCACATCTTCAAATACAGACATACATATATATACAAATCTTTTTTTTTCATCTGTTGGTCAATTTGCATTTTCACGCCGTAATTTCAAGTTTATAACTTGAAAAGGATTTAAAGATTTTAGGTTTGTTTTAAATCGTTTGTCTGGACAATTCAAGTAAGATGACTATGAATATATACGAAGCGTAGAAATACTATTAACACAATCATAAGTTTAGGTGGAAATTTTGATTAATATTATAACCATGTTATAGTACAAATACGTGATTATATGATTAATATTATAACCATGTTATAGTACGAATACGTCATTGTATGATTAATATTATAACCAGGTTATAGTACGAATACGTCATTATATGATTAATATTATAACCATGTTACAGTACGAATACGTCATTATATGATATTATAACCATGTTACAGTACGAATACGTCATTATATGATTAATATTATAACCATGTTTTAGTACGAATACGTCATTATATGATTAATATTATAACCATGTTATAGTACGAATACGTCATTAATATGATTGATATTATAACCATGTTACAGTACGAATACGTCATTATATGATTGATATTATAACCATGTTTTAGTACGAATACGTCATTATATGATTAATATTATAACCATGTTATAGTACGAATACGTCATTATATGATTGATATTATAACCATGTTACAGTACGAATACGTCATTATATGATATTATAACCATGTTACAGTACGAATACGTCATTATATGATTAATATTATAACCATGTTTTAGTACGAATACGTCATTATATGATTAATATTATAACCATGTTATAGTACGAATACGTCATTATATGATTGATATTGTAACCATGTTATAGTACGAATGCGTCATTAGATGATTAATATTATAACCATGTTATAGTACGAATGCGTTTTATCAAATCGAGAATGTCCTATTATCAGAAACATAATACCTTAGAGAGATTGGCAAGCCATAAACAAAAATAATTTTCAGATGGTTTGGTTGAGATTTTTGTAAAAGAAATATATTACAGTAAGAGTATATGTGCACTTCCGGTTTTGAATGTATGATTTCCAAGATTTTCATTTGAAAACCGATCATATATATCATGATAAATATATAAATAGATCTGATTAGTCACACACCACATCTCGCTTGACTGGATTACCTTCTTAGTACCAATTATCTCCGCTAGGCTGCGCTCACACTTATAGTATTTTCGGGGCGAAGCCTAGCGGAGAACAGAAAAACTACGGCAGGCAATCTAGTCTAAACACCCCGCGATCAGAGACCACACAAGGCGTGGTTTTAACAAAATGTGAATATCAACTAGGCTGAAAAGATCTGGATAAACAAATGTTATACATGTAACTTTACAAAGGCAACATCATGGTAACTATGTAGTTGATCTTACTGCAATGACATGTCATTGAAAACCTAACACATACTGTAGAACATCATAATTGGTACATTGTACGTCATTTCAAATGAATGTATGCAATTTTGATAAAAAAAAAGTTGTAAATGAATTGCTCTTTTTTGTCCAATATCCTAAAAACATTTCGCAACGATTCGTCAACATGAATTATTTTTGTTATTTGTTTTTCATTAATCTACAAGCCTAACTGAAATGTATAACAAGAGGCCCATGGGCCTTAACGGTCATCTGACTATTGGCACAATACAACACCTCAAATAATATAGCAGTGGCAAACATCTAAGGCAATACAAACGAACTCTCTTAATAGAAGAAGTTCAGGTTCTTATATATTTGATGAATTAGACCATGAATGAAGGGCCCTCGATCCCCACCATGCTACAAGTCCAATATTCAGTCTACAGGACTTTAAATTAAATACAAGAAGTCGTTTAAAGATTTTAGTCTATTTGACTCCCGTGACCTTGAATGAAGGTCAAGGTTATTTATTTGAATAAACTTGGTAGCGCTTCATCCCAGCATGCCACAGGCCCAATATCAGGTCTTTAGACCTCTTAGTTATTCACAGGAAGTTGTTTAAAGATTTCAGCCTATTTGACCCACGTGACCTTGAATGAAGGTCAAAGTCATTCATTTGAACAGACTTGGTAGCTCTTAATCCCAGCATGCCACAGGCCTAATATGAGTACCCTGGGCCTTTCGGTTTTTTGAGAAGAAGTTGTTTAAAGATTTTAGCCTTTTTGGTAGCTCTTTATTTCAGCATGCCACAGGCCCAATATGAGTACCCGGGGCCTTTCGGTTCTTGAGAAGAAGTAATTTGAAGACTTTAGCTTTTTTGACCCCTGTGCCCTTGAATGAAGGTCAAAGTCATTCATTTGAACAAACTTGCTAGCTCTTAATCCCAGCATGCCACAGGCCTAATATGAGTACCCTGGGCCTTTCGGTTTTTTGAGAAGAAGTCGTTTAAAGATTTTAGCCTTTTTTACCTCTGTGACCGTGAATGAAGGTCAAGGTTCTTCATTTGAATAAACTTGGTAGCACTTTATCCCAGCATGCCGCAGGCCTAATATCAAGTCTCTAGGCCTCTTAGTTATTCACAAGAAGTTGTTCAAAGATTTTAGCCTATTTGACCCCCGTGACCTTGAATGAAAATCAAAGTCATTCATTTGAACAAACTTGGTAGCCCTTCATCCCAGCATGCCAGATGCCCAATATCAGGTCTCTAGGCCTTTTAGTTATTCAAAAGAAGTTGTTAAAATATTTAAGCCTATTTGACCCCTGTGACCTTGAATTAAAGTAAAGGTCATTTATTTGAACAAACTTGGTAGCCCTTCATCTGAGCATGCCGCAGGCCCAATATGAGTACCCTGGACCTTTTACTTTCTAAGAAAGAGTCGTTTACATATTTTAGCCTTTTTGACCCATCCTCGAGCTCGATGACCTAAAAATGTAACGTGAAATATCGTTAAAACGTTAAAATCAGAACTACATGTATGAGATAGTGTATACAAATGTTATGAAAGTACATATAGTAGCTATGTACCACGGCCTATCGGCGTGCGCATGTGCTGATTTGGAAACCTGAATTGACTGTGACCTACGAAACATTATCGTAGAATAAGACCACAATTATATGCTTCCAGTTTCAGAATGATATCCCATCAGAAATATATGTATTTTATGAAAACCTGCAGCATGTCCCTGTGAACGTGGTATTTGCCACCAAACATAATGTAGATGCATAGTGTATATATCAATTTAACTAATATAGTGTTATTTATTGAATGTCAATTTGTGTTTTTTGCTCAATGATCTTGTGTAAGAAGTGGATGTATATAATTGGTACATGCTGGCAGATATCCTGAGAAAATGCCGATCATGCTGGGTTAAAACTTTCAGAATTTGCTCCTCGCATATTGACCTTGACCAGGTTAGATGGAAACATTGCCAATGGAATGTTAGGAATTGATCATGAATTTTAATGTTCCTAGCTAAATTAATTGTGGTCTCGGTACGCAACCGGATGTTGATAACTGTAGTTTTGCTCTATAAGCATAGTGACCGCTGATCTAAGTCATATTTCGCATGCCTCAGTTTATTCTGTATTTGCAAATTACAGAGTTATCTGCCCTTGCGGGTAGGTATTAATTGTGACGTCATGTGTTTGCGAGCGTAACGTCATACTTTTCGGAGACAACGACGTACTTTGCGCTCACAAAATAATGACGTAACAATTAATACCTTCCCGCAAGGGAGCTAATTCTGTAATATGCAAAGACGGAATATGTGTGTAGGGTAATGCTGACCGTGCTGACAACTATATTTTGGACATGTGTTTATTAGATAAAATAACTAGTTTTTGAAGCGTGGCGCTCAACTGTATCTCTGTATTTAAGAAGAAAATAGCTATGTAAATTTGACCATTTGGAAGGTACCTGCCCCATGTTATGACCTCGATAGTGGGTAACTGTGTTACAAGATGTTGGTAACTGAAATGTAACTGAAATGGAATAGTAAGTACCACACATCTGACATGAGTATATTTAAAGTGCAAATGGACACACGAGTACCACACACCAGTAACATATATACATAGAGATTGGCAACGCCACCATTTTTACGATCGGCAGATGTAACTCTGTATATGCTTAGGGTTTTTTTTAAATAAACTCTTAAATAGTTAAATACAGCAGAATAGCTTTGATATATTATAAAAGTTTAGTAATTTTCAGATGGTTTGAGTACGATTTTTGTTGAAAAAATAATATTTTAACCAGGTAAAATTGCTGATTTTCATGCTTTCAAAAATCTTATTAAATAATATCAGTCGGGAAAACTGATCACATCAAACCATGATATAATGTTAAAACTTTGTATTGATGCAGAAATATAATGTATAAAAGAATACACTTAAACGTAGTTAGCCAAGGGAAAATGCCTATAAACTGGAGGTCCCGCTGCCTGTCAACAAAGACAAAGAAGGAGTTTCCAATCTTTATGTATATATGTTTCTGTTATAGACAATGGGAACCTAATGTATATCACATACTGGTGTGTCGTTATAAAATAGTTCATGGACTTTAATCAATATATTTACTTTCATAAATATATGAAAGACAGGTATATCATAAATGTATAAGTCCTTCTAAAATTAAAGACTAGATTACTTACCTTAGTACCAATTTTCTCCGCTAGGTTGCGCTCTTAAATACTTTTCCGGGCGAAGTCAAGCGGAGAGTGGAAAAGACTACTGCGGGCACTAATATTCTAGTCTATCTTAAATTATGATTTATAAGTATTTAAGAGCGCAGCCTAGCCTACTAAGCTAAGGCAGGTAATCCAGTCAACACACGACTTTCGGAGCCTCTCGTATGTTTTCGGAACACCTCGCTAGCTCGCAGCAGACGACACCGATTAGGCCCTAGGCCTAACACACCGAGAATATTCAATAGGCTGAAAAGATCTAGATATATAAATGTGATAAAGTTACGAAGGTAATATCTTGGTAAGTATAGAAATGCATCTTACTGACACGTTCAATTTTACACAAGTACATTTGCCATTTATCTTCCCGGTCTTCTAGTGACTTCTAGATCATTGTCCAGTTTCTGACAGTCTTACAGTGAAGATATTTCTGTGTAGAGGAGGCAATCATAAGCAAATAATATAATTCTACAAGAAACTGAGTCTATATATACTATATCGTTCATGAATACGAGAAAGAGAAGTGGGCCGACCACTGTCTCTGGGGAACCCCGGAGAGGACTGGGGCACTATCTGAGTGAATTTAGTAGATTTATGGATTGCATACATGTATACATATACATAGTTAGTACAAGAATTCATAAGTGAGAAGGATTTGTCACTGTCTCTTTACACTACTAAACACCACGCGAGACGACTATCACAGTGTATGAACGGAAGTGTATAGTATTTTTTAAATTTCGTAGTTGCGACTCTGTATAGCGGTACTCGATCACTTGCTAAGACAACTGAAACAATGGATAGTGGAGGATTTTTGTCAATCTTATTTATTATATACGTTTTTGTTGTAATCTTTAGTTATAAACGTCGTCATGGATAGCAACTTGAGCTACCAGTGACTAATGAAATGTTGAGGGTTAATCAGCATTAACATTTCAGACACTTTTCGTGAGTTGATCTGCTGTTCATCATGGAAGAATTGAGACACCCGCCTAATATTTTGCGCTATTTTAAGGTATTCTGTCTGGCTTTCATTATTCCAAGCACCATCACAGGTTTATAAATGGATTCATCAATATAAAAAATCCATAAATACATATCAATGGAGACAATATCTTTTACTTAATCGTATTTTGAAGTTGTAGGATGATCAGTTAAAATTGTATAGTCACTTGCATTGTTTTGAAACTGGGGATGTATAGTTGCTTGCGAGGACACTGTATAGTCGCTTGCTATAAGAGGAAATATACTCAGTGATAAAAGGCTAAATTAAACAAATAAGTCTAACAGAGTTATCAAATACACTATCAATTTAAACGTTTAGTCAACTTTGTTGCACAGATATAGGGAAAAGAATAATTCCATTAGCATGGACAAAAGTCCTGTGAAATTTGCGAGGCTTTCTGTCCCATTAGCAAGACACAAAAAGAACAAACAAAATTTCCTGTTAATGACGTCGTGGTCAAAATACACATATACTCACATCTCTTTTTTTCTTTCTTTTTTAAATAATGTATATAGGCTAATTAACAATAGTGATGATAGTGATGAGCATCTAATCTGCCCTTGTGTGTCTGTATCGATTGGTATGTACATATTTAATATCGTTGTCGCCCGGGAATCACGTGATAAAAAGTGAGCTTTCCATGAATCAAATCATAAAAAATAGATTTACGCAACTTTCCACTTTTTGTTTATGTGTTTCCCAATGCTGAACACATTCTGTGGCCTAAACGATATCATATGTAAGTTCCTTTTGCTTGGAAATTGCTGAAAATTAGAAATATGAGCGATTTGCAATGAGATTTTTGCGCAAGTGACTATACAGTAAGTTTTTGAATGAAAACAAGCGACTATACAGTAAAGTAACAAACGACTATACAAAACTATTTCGTGTATGCATATTTAAAGATAAGTTTAAGACGCTTTCTAATTACGAATGATGAAGAATAAAGAAACTGTAAATAAATAAATAATCAAATTACTCATATAAGTTACAATTATAACATATATTTCAGGAAAAATGGGGAAAAGCGCAATTTCCTCCAAAAACATATCGCAGTTTTGATCGTAATTCAGTGATTACACTTCGATTCCTATGTATTGCTAACATTCTTTTCAAAATCATGTTCATGAATTTGTTAATATACATGTTATGAGGACGTCTATAATGTTAAACATATTTGTAGTTACGAATAATGCCGATATTTGATGTTTTACCGACCTGTATACCATGCCTGTTTTCATTCATCCCACATCGATACTCACAAGTGACGATACAAAAAGCAACTAATGATTATACTATATACTTCCGTTCATACACTGTTACCTGTTACCTGTTACCTCTTCTTAGACACCGTAGTTAGCTGGTTCCAGCTAGTTGTGGCGCGTTTTGTTCATTTACTAAGTTATTGTCCGGTTGTGCCATATAAAAACTGGGGTAAAATTTACATGGTACTGAATTCCAGTGAGTGTTCAGTCGGTTTTTAAACGAGTTCAGAGTAGGGGCTTCTACTACGAAGTTTGGAAGGGAGTTCCACGAATCTACCACTCGCCGACTAAATATACTTTGTGTGACTTTAGTCCTGCTCTGTTTCTTAAAGAGTTTTAAACTATTACCTCTAGTACTAGCTGAAGACATTATAAATAGCTTGTCTTTATCTAGTTTATCTATTCCATTCAGAATTTTATAGACTTCGATCACATCGTTCCTTTTACGTCTATATTCTAAGGTGGGAAGTCCCAACTTTTTAAGTCTTGAATGGTATGGTAGATCTTCAATAGAGTGAACTCTTTTAGAAGCTTTTCGTTGGACGTTTTCAAGAGCGATCTGATCTTTTTTTAGCAGTGGAGACCATACCTGGGTTGCATATTCTAAGTTAGGTTAATTAGGCTTTTGTACAGGGTTAAGAACATAGTTATATCTATATAGACAAATGTCCTGAATATTAGCCCCAGTATGCGATTTTCTTTGTTGACTGCTTGACTAACATGCTGACTAAATTTAAGTCTGTTGTCGAAAAGTACACCTAAATCTTTCTCACACTGTACCTTCTCTATTTGTTCATTTTGCGGGAAGGAATAATGCGTATCTTGTTCTAGATTACCTATATTGAGGTGTTTGCATTTTTTAGTGTTCAAGGCCATTTTCCAGTCTCTAGTCCAAGTGACTACACTGTCTATGTCTGCTTGAAGTTCTTGAGACTCAGTAGGGTTATTGTTGCTTCTTAAAATTTTAGAGTCGTCAGCAAATAATTTTATTGTGCTATGTTGGACTACTTCGGGTAGGTCATTGATATATATCAGAAATAGAACAGGACCTAAGACACTACCTTGTGGTACACCACTAGTCAAATCTACAAGTCCAGAAGTTTCACCATGGATAACACCTCGTTGTTGTAGGTTGGATAAGAAGTCTTCTATCCACTTCAGTATTTTTTCAGTGATACCGTAACCCTTTAGCTTTTTTAAGTAGATGTTTGTGAGGGACTTTGTCGAAAGCTTTACTGAAGTCTATATAAATCGAATCGACATTACTCCCTTTGTCTATGGCTTATGCCCAGTGTTCAAGGACCTCTAATAGATTGGTAGTACAGGATTTACCAGATCTAAATCCATGTTGATGTTCTGTGAAGAGATGATTCCTGTCCATATGATCTACGAGCTTGTCCCTAATGATTCTCTGGAGAATTTTGCCTGGGAATGAAGTCAGACTTATTGGACGGTAGTTCTCCACTTTGTTGTGATTCCTACTCTTGTATAAAGGAGTCACATTTGCAATTCGCCAGTCGTCTGGAATTTTTCCTTCGTCTAAGGATTTCCTGAATAATATTTCCAAAGGTTGTGATATTTCAATTCAAGTTTCAACAAGAAGTTTATGATGAAAGATGTCAGGCCCTGGAGATTTATTAGGGTTTAATTTCTTTATAGTTTTTTTTTCAATGAAAAAAACTCTATAAACCCCTATGTGCCTATGAACCGGAAATAAAAACCATTTAAAACCATTTTTCTCAAAAAATACTTGTCTTATCGAGTCAAACGAAACACTGATGCGATAAGTTAATTAAATTTCACAGCGTTTAGTACTTGCTTTAAGGACGGACGACTTAGAAGAAATGTCTTAAATTTTCACAGCTCATGAAATGACAGTACCCTTCAGAAAGTAAGACGGTAACCCTCGCACCCGCAGGTTACATCAAAGGGCTGCGGCGGCGGATATCAGAGGGAAATCAGTCGTCGCCCAACGTCACGGTCAGTGCACAAACACAAAAGCTCCTGTGCTGAACTTGCCCAAAACCCAGTGGAATCTCATATACGTCCTTGGTTAGTACGAGCAGAAATTATTTACGTCTCTAGTACGAGAGAATCAGAAGATATCACAGTCAAACGGCTTAGTAGTGAAAACCTATATAGCTACATGTATACGACCGCTTCGCTAGTAACGTTAACCTACCCCATTTGGTACACGACCCCTTTTGGTGCAAAATTAGATTTTCTCTCTCTAAAATCCCCGTTACTGTGTTTTGTCATCTATTCTATTGTTGTACCCGTACAAAATGACAATTTTCGCACAAATTTGACTTGGATCAGCGATTAATAATCGTACATGTATATGCTTACCTCGAAATGGACGAAATGAGCAAAAACCAATGTTGACAGTGGGTGTCGAACAGCCATTCGAACCAACCAGTCAAACCGCATATACATATAATCGAAAACGGCCATGTAAACATTAATTCTATGTACATCATACATGTACATGTACTCAGTACAGTACACAGGGACCTGGCACAACAAATCTTAACCAACAGTATACACATATCGTATTAGTTACAGGTATATAGTCAGTTACTGACCCCCTATAAAGGCATAGAGGGTCAGTAAGATTTGTAGGGGGCGAGGGCGTAGCCCAGGCCTCCTATACTTCTTACTGACCCTCTATGCCTACATTTGACTTACGCCGCGTCATCAACTTTCAAACTGGCGTAGGGGAAGCAACTCGTATTTAAAAATGCATTTCATGTAATTTAAAGTATTAAAACGATTCAACTTATTTTTACACAAAAATAAACAATTAATATATAGTTTTACGGTAATGAAGTGGTATATTTAGTTGAAGATAATGTGTTTAAATTTTGAAGCGAGGGCGAGAGCCGCCATATTACACCATAATAAAATTTACTGACCCCCTATAAAGTGATAGGAGGTCTCCACGTGACGACTCTCCGCCAATCATTTGGGGACATTTCTATGCGAGGTGCGATAAATATATATATTTATATAAATACTATAATATTATATATGTACAGGTAATACTGTTGGTTAGTTTTTGTGGCAGGTCCCTGTGGTACAATACAGATAATTGAAATAACATGTAAGCAGTAACTTGCTCAGTAGATTCTTTAAAGATATTTCCTAAAACTTATAAACTGATTTTGTAGATATCCATATTACATTTCAAAACGAACCATTTGTATCATTTCGGTACAACCGTACTGATACAACTGGTACGATCAACTAATGGAACGCTAGCTATAGGCTATACGTAACTTCCGCTGTGTCAAGGCGTTGTCAATCCAACAAGTCCCCGTATGAGGATGTACGTACCCATTATTGTACCTTCTACAGTCATGTAGTGGATCGCACCGACAGAATTATCGACCAAATATCCCGGAATCAACAGGTAAATATCCGTCGGATCAGTCAGCTTAGGACGGCAATCGCTAAACTTCCGTGTTCCTAGCTTGTATGGGCAGGGCCAAATAATCATAATCTGCCTGCACCCTTTGGGCCCTTCCCAGCATGACGACCATATATATAGCATCTGTGAGAAATCTTCCATCCGGCCAGGGCTGTTATAATTAGAAGTTTAGAAGTTAATTATATAAGCAAACTTTTAAGATAATTAAATTTTCAGTCCAGGGGTTACTTTCACTGACAGGTCCGGTAGCACCGCTAAATCTGGCTATCATAACTGATCATGATCGAGAACAATGTCGATGTTTGCTTTCTGATTGTATATATATAACCAGAGATTTAAATGTACTATTTAAATCTCTTATATAACATTGGAAAAGTGACATTATATTGTGATTGTTACTGTAGTTGCTAATATTCATAGGGTTTTCATTTCGCCCTCTTCATGGATTCATCTAAAGTCGTGAAAAAATTATGCCTTGCGAAATTTGTCAAAATGGTAGTTTTACATAATATACTGTATGTTAACAGTCTGTTGTATGAATGACACTTTCAAAGGCTACAATTATTATTCACGAAAATAAATCCTTGCAAATAAAGTCCAAACAATACATCACGAAAATTTGCACCCGTGAATTTTAACAACTTTATAGTAGTCTGTAACTGTATCAAACCAGCTACAGAAAAAAAAATGTCTCACTAGATTACAATTGAAACTATCGATAGCTTAATTGGCATTCTATCAGCGATTGTTATCGGCTATTCGAATTTGCCATCGATTGATCTATTTGAGAGGCATACAATCACAATATATCGATAGTGTGAAGTATTGTTACACCCCTAAACACGCTGATCATACTTGTAAAGTGAAAGCGGATGGATAAAGTGTGTTTCGGGTGGATAAAATGCTAAAATAGATAAAAACAAACATGGACCTGTCAGATTGACACAGATATATCAACCCTCGTGAAATGATATTGGTGTATACATGCATTATATAAATACTCGGCAAGCCTAGCGCTGGCCAGCCAAAATCTTTCACTTGAGAAAGATTAATATAATCTTACATGGGTCTGTCAAGTGGACATGGATATCCAGGGTTGACAGATCCATGTTTGGTTATTTTTCTCCCACACTTAGTAGAAAAAAATATGAAATTTTAGTTGCTTTCCAGCATTGTGCCACTATCACAATAACGTCGTTATGTGACAAAATTGATGATGTCATTGACAATGCACGCAGTGGTTACACCACATGTATTGATGACGTCATGTGTGTAAGCTGTCTTAAACCCCTGTGTAAGATTGTTATCATTTCCCTAGCAACCACTCGATATATCCCTATGAAGTATGGGAGAAATCCCTATCCACTGAATTGACAGGCCCATACAAAATGATGTTAATGTTATCCAGCAGGGCAAGGCAGCCTTCATAAACAGAACAATTACATGACGTCACAACAATACTATATTGTCAAGACCTCGCGATAAAAACATTCCAATAACTGGCGATGCTGTGCATTTATGAAATGTCAACTGAAATCCCATAAACAATATTATCCCTATAACCTTACTACCGAGACCACTTTTGCTCAGATCCCTGGGTGGTCTTAATATAGGTTTTATTGTAATTGTTTTCAAACCTAGTTTTCCCTAGCTAGTCATATACATATAATATACCAAAAAGTGTATCTTTTAGTAACCTTCATACAATTACTCAAGGGGTTACTATCATTATATCAACCCCTAGAATACAATATATATCATTGTATGTCATAAGTCGAAGGCAGTTCATGATCAGGAGGACAAACCTGTCCAATCACAGGCCTGAGTAGACCTGCTTTGAAGAGAGAGTGACGACTAAACTTCAAAGCCACATAGTCAACTACAGTGTACTGTTATTCAAGGACCAAACTACGGCTTGTCTCATCGGTACTTTCACCCAGAGCCATTATTGTTATGGCATACATGTATTCCAGGGGTGGCTATAGTGACAGTGATAATAACCCCTAAATTATCATGGATAATCTTTTAGCTGATTTAAGGTTTTACTCACTTTTACCTTTATGTTTTACAGGTAGCTGTTTTGCAAGATTGTTTTGGTATGGTGGCCAGTGATACCTTACTTTAGAAGTAAACAAGACATTTTGAACCATAACATCGTGTGACATCTAACAAGAACAACCATTGGTTCCTGTTGCTGCGACAAGTGGTATGAAACTAATAATAACCCAAATTTTAGATATGGATTCATCTTTTCTAAATTTTCAATTTATTTGTTATTATATAAATACTGTCATAACGAATGATGTTAAACAGAAATGTACATTTTATTTTTTTATAAAAAACGAATAGCTTTCTTTTATGCCTTGGTTCCTACACATAATTTTAATCTATCATGATGTAAAATATTCAATTTCATCGTTTTTAGGTCACCTGAGACGAAGTCTCAAAAGACCTATTGTAATTGCCTTTTTTTCGTCGTCGTATGTCATCAATCTTGTCTGTAACCAACTTTAATTTTTAACTCACCTGGCCCGAAGGACCGGTGAGCTTATATCACGGCACGGCGTCCGTCGTCCGTCCGTACGTCCGTCCATCAACATTTCCTTTAAATCAATACTAGTCATAGAGGTCTGTATGAATTTTAACCCACTTTGGCCAGAAACATCCCTGAGCAAAGGGGAACAGAACTTGTATAAATATTGTCTCTGACCTCCCGGGGGCAGGAGGGGCAGGGCCCAATAGGGGAAATAGAGGTAAATCCTATAAATCACTACTTGTCCTAGAGCTGTGCATGAATTGTGACCAAATTTGGCCACAAACATCCTTAGGAGAAGGGGAACAGAATTTGTATAAATTGCAGCTCTAACCCCTCAGGGGCAGGAGGGGCGGGGTCCAATAGGGAAATTTGAAGTGCATCCTATTAATCACTACTTGTCCTAAAGTTCTGCATGGATTCTAACCAAATTTGGCCAGAAACATCCTTGGGGAAGGGGAACAGAACATGTATGCATTTGGACATGGCCCCTTGGAACAGGAGGGGCAGGGCCCAATAGGTGGATTTGAACTAAATCCTGTAAATCGCTACTTGTCCTAGAGTTCTGCATAGATTGTAACCAAATTTGGCCACAAATGTCCTTGGGGAAGGGGAACAGAACGTGTATGAATTTTAGCTCTGACCCTCTGGGGGCACTTGAGGGGCGGGGCCCAATAGGGGAATTAGAGGTAAATCCTATAAAACACTACTTTTCATAGAGTTCTGCATAGATTGTAACCAAATTTGGCCACAAACATCCTTAGGGAAGGGGAACAGAACGTGTATGAATTTTAGCTCTGACCCTCTGGGGACACTTGAGGGGCGGGGCCCAATAGGGGAATTAGAGGTAAATCCTATAAAACACTACTTTTCATAGAGTTCTGCATGGATTGTAACTAAATTTGGCCACAAACATCCTAGGGGGAAGGGGGACAGAACTTTTATTAATATTTGGGTCTTACCCCCTGGGGGCAGGAGGGATGGGGCCTAATAGAGGAATTAGAGATAAATATTCAAATTCATTCAGAAAAGAAGCAATGAACCTGTATTTAGAACGTTACTTGGCATTACAAACCAGGTGAGCGATACAGGCCCTCTGGGCCTCTTGTCTACTTCTCCAAAACTGCTGAAACAAATTCAATGAAAGTTTGCAAAAACCCTTCTAAGGCATCAGCCCAAACAAAATTGTGAATTAGAAGGCATCTCACAGGAGGCTGTGGAAGGGGATAAAATTGGCTAATATTTCAAAAACCTCTTCTCAACTGTTACATATGAAGTTCACCTTAGACCATAATGCATAAGTGTTGTTAAACTCTATGAAACTTCGGAAAATATTGGATTATTTTATCAAGTCAATCAAATTATTCACCTTGATGATATTGACATACATTGACAGACAAGAATAATACAAATGATCTTACATACTACATATAGATTTTATTTGATTTGTAGGTGACCTCTAGATCACAACATTGACCTTTTCACATCCCTGCCGGGGATCAAATTCTGGCCGCTGTTAGGTGAAGGAAAAAATGACTTAACCACTACGTGACTCGATTGGTTAGACAAAAACTTATATTTCAGATCTTAATCAAGTGTAAAAAGTAGTTGTTTTTGCATAAATTATGTGCCAATATTTCTGGTTTACTATATAGCTTATTGGGTTATTGATGTTTTTCTGTTTCAGATTTAAATTAACACTTCAAAAATGGCAGCAAAGAGAGATACCAAAACAGAAGATGATAATGTGAGAAGAGAAGAGATAAGAGATATTCTGAATGCAGGTGAGAATTGTATCTGTAATTATGATTCCTCATCTATTAGTGGCTCATATTAATGAATTGTCAATATTTTTTCTAGTTCAGATGTGTTATGTTAGTGATAGTTATATAAAGGTAAGTCAACATCCCTCTGGTTCAGGTGTGTTATGATTGTAATAGTTATATACAGGAAAGTCAACATCCCTCTGGTCCAGATGTGTTATGTTTGTGATACTTATATACAGGAAAATCAGCATTCCTCTGGTCCAGGTGTGTTATGTTTGTAATAGTTATATAAGGAAAGTCAACATCCCTCTGGTTCAGGTGTGTTATGTTTGTAATAGTTATATACAGGTAAGTCAACATAGCTGGTTCAGGTGTGTTATGTTTGTGATAGTTATATACAGGTAAGTCAACATCCCTCTGGTTCAGGTGTGTTATGTTTGTGATAGTTATATACAGGAAAATCAACATCCTTCTGGTTCAGGTGTGTTATGTTTGTGATAGTTATATACAGGGAAGTCAGCATTCCTCTGGTTCAGGTGTGTTATGTTTGTGATAGTTATATACAGAAAAGTCAACATTCCTCTGGTCCATGTGTGTTATGTTTGTAATAGTTATATACAGAAAAGTCAACATCCTTTTGCTTCAGGTGGGTTATGTTTGTAATAGGTATATATACAAGAAAGTCAACATTCCTCTGGTCCATGTGTGTTATGTTTGTGATAGTTATATACAGGAAAGTCAACATCCATCAGGTTCAGGTGTGTTATGTTTGTGATAGTTATATACATGAAAGTCAACATTTCTCTGGTTTAGGTGTGTTATGTTTGTGATAGTTATTTACAGGAAAGTCAACATTCCTCTGGTCCAGGTGTGTTATGTTTGTAATAGGTATATATACAAGAAAGTCAACATTTCTCTGATTCAGGTGTGTTTTATTTGTGATATATACAGGAAAGTCAACATTTCTCTGGTTCAGGTGTGTTATGTTTGTAATAGGTATATATACAAGAAAGTCAACATCCCTCTGGTTCAGGTGTGTTATGTTTGTAATAGTTATATACAGGAAAGTCAACATAGCTGGTTCAGGTGTGTTATGTTTGTAATTGTTATATACAGGAACGTAAACATTTCTCTCGGTTATAATGGGTTATTTGTGCCTACATGTACATGCCAGGCATTACATCTGAGTACACATAAAATTATATAAAAACCAGAGTGGGGACATAAGCTCTCAGACATACACGAGTAGCTGTAAGTCTGACACTGGCCAAGACTTAGAGCTATATGTTATACAGTTAAGATCTCGTTTATAATGTACACAAGGGAGAGATTGATGTTAGGGTAAACTAATGATATTTCTGTAAATAAGTAAATCACTCTAATCTTCCTACCTAACGTTGATTTTTTTATAAACATCACTCACAAAATATAATAGAATATAGGCTATACAGTATCAATATATGCTGTATATATGTAGCGGGATCGGACTGGTTTGATCATCGGTGACCAGGTAGCTGAGTCGGTAGAGCACTCTGCTAGTATTTGGAGGGTCACGTGTTCGAATCCCGGTCTGGCCGCTAGTTACATTTTCTCATATACAGTTACAAAATCGGTGCCCAACAAAAAAACCACGGTGGTGGTGTTTCGAAGGGTCTGGTATGTTGTCGAGGTCTAAGACTTTGAGAAAGGATGGAGGAGTGTTGCTGAATTGGACTGGGTCAATCATTGGTGACCAGGTATCTCAGTCAGAGCACTCGGCTAGTATTCGGAGGACCTTGAGTTTGAATCCTGGTCTGGCCGCTTCATTTTCCTCTCTCCTGTTTCATATACAACAACTCATTTGAACAAGGGTTATCACGTTCATGACCCGGGTGGATGATGTGAACGCTTTAAAATTATTATCATTAGTTAATTAGGTCACCTGAGAGGAAGTCTCATGGTGACCTATTAGATCGCCTTTTGTCCGTCGTTGTCTGTCGTCCATCATGCGACGATAACCTTTTACATTTTCGACTTCTTCTCCAAAACCATTGAAGCAATTTCAATGAATTTTTTTACAAACCTTTTAAGGCATAAGACCAATCAAAATGTGAATTACATAGTCCCTATCCCCCAGGGGCTGTGGGAGGGGCCAAAAGGGGTAAAATTGACTAAAATTTCAAAAATCTTCTCTATACTCACAGATGTGGTAGATTCAAATACTCTTCATAGATTGGAAGGTCTTAAGGCCCTCTGCAAAAATTGTGAATTATATGACCCTGGGATCTCAGGTTGCCCCCTGGGGAGGGGGTTAAGTTTACTACAGTTTATATAGGGAAAACATATTTTTGAGCATTTTTCGGTCATTTGTAATAGGAAATGAGTCAAATTTTGTCAGATTTATCAGCATGAGATGACCATTGAACCGTATTATCAAACTTTCCATGATTGACCCCCAGGGGCCTTATGGGCGGGGTCAAAAGGGGTCAAATAGGCTAAAACTTCAAAAATCTCCTTCTGCATTTTTTGCTCAATTTTCAGAGTAAACGAGTCAAACTTGGTTAGAATTATCAGCCTAGGATAGCACTTTAACATCATATGCCTATTGATCCTGGCTGACTCCCTGGGAGCAGAGTGGCGGGCCAAAAGGGGTCAAATAGGCTAAAACTTCCAAAATCTGCTAAAATTCTGGAATTGGTAGAATCAAATACTCTTTGTAGATGGGAGGTCTTACGGTGTTTTATAAAATTGTGAATTATATCACTCTGGGTCTCACTGGTTATCACATTACCCCACTTGTATCAAGTTTTCTTTAGTTTATATAGGTAGAACACATTTATGAACATTTTTTGCTCAATTTTCATAGGAAATGAGTCCAACTTGATTAGAGTTAATTATTAGCCTGAGATATAGAAGTTTAATATCCATATCAGTCCTCGCTGACACCCTGGGGGAACAAAGGGGCGGGACAAAACAGGGTTAAATGAATAAAATTTTAAAAAATTATTGAGTTCAGAGGTTTGATGTAAGCAAATGCTCTTCATAGATTAAAAAGTCAAATTTGTAAAATCACTGACCGACATCAAGGGCCAGTAAATGGTGTTTATATGTCTTTGTTTCATTCTATATCTGGACTCAGGTCACCGTTAAGGCCCATGGACCTCTTGTTTTGTAATGTTTCAATTCAATATCAATGTGATTACTATGACAATTCTAATGTAGAACAAGATTCTGCCTTTGTTTCCAAAATATTACAGATTGTAACAATTATCCATAATATTACAGATAGTAACATCAACCCAGTTGGAGCTGAGAGGTTCAGTCAGGTGATGGAGTCTTTGATCTCTTCTGCCGTCCCTGGCCAGACTGAAAGTTGTACTCCAAGCGAGAAGACAGGAGCAATAGCAATACCGGAGATCTCTTCTGGAGCAGTTGCCACTCCCACAACTGTCAATCAGTGTACGGAATCATTTTTCTGCGTAGATTATATCAAAATTAAATTCTCAAATTTGTTGTGGATTGATGTCAATTTGGGTTTTAGCCCACCATCATCAGATCAAATTGCCTTTCATCTGTGGTCAGTCCGTCCATTAACAATTCTTGTCGGTCCGTCCGTCCGTCCGTTCGTTCGTTAATAACTCTTGTTCTAATTCCCATAAAATACTGAAGGATCATTCTTGAAACTGTAGGTTTCCCGAGGGCCTTAGTTATGCATATTGCATTCTGGGACTAATCGGTCGACAAGATGGCTGCCACGCAGCTATCTTGGATTTTGATAAAGTAAAGTTTGTAACTGCTATTTCTCAAAATGATATTGAAAGAATATGTCTTAAATTTCATATGTAGGTGTCCTAAGTGCCGTTATTGTGCATATTGCATTTTGGGAAGGCCAACTTCTTGGATTTCTATAGTTGAAGGTTGTTACCGATATTTCTCAGAACCTAGCTTTGCATAATGCATTTTGGGACCTATTGATAATTAAGATGGCCGACAGGCCGCCATCTTTGATATTGATAGCTGAAGTTTGAAAAGCAGAGAGGAGATCCCTCTTTCAATTGTCATATTGGGGAACGGGATTAGGGTAACTATAATTACCCAGATCTAACATGGCGTTGATGCAAAAATACGAGGAAATCGTACTGCCTGTTCACAGAATATACAGGTATTTTAGATTTCTAAAATAACCACCGTAGATTTGTCTTGTAACACTATATTAGCAAAATTTTAAGTGTAAGTCCTATCACAGTATGCTTTCCTTGTATATTTACCCCATCGCCATGTTGGATCTGGGTAACTGCAGTCACCCTGATCTAGTTTCTTCCTGTGCATTGTCAGCCATAGATCATTCTTTTGTGAGCGCCAAGATTTCTCTGGTTTCATGTTCATATTTAATCATATCTAAATAGAAATTACAAAAAAAAAAAAAAAAAATTCTGAGTCATGAACGAAATAAATATTTGCATATCCTTTAAAATTCTTTATTGAATCAATTAATATATCAACAATTAGTCATGGGATCCAGCATGTTTTATGACATGTTACATAATTTGACCACAATCAAAATAATCTAAATACGTAAAGTCTTAACAGCATAGACTCAGTTTGTTCTCTATTGAAATCAGTATAACAGCAACATTTGATATCCCAGTGTATATCAATCTAATTATGATTTATTACATGTTTCAGTCACCATCAACTACAATGATCTCAGGGAATATACAGATGAAATTAACATTAAGACTATGAAAGTAGGACATGCTGAAAATCTTTCCATTGGGGAACAAACAGTTTTACCACCAGGTTTGTATGAAAATTATGTAGCATTGAATTGTTTATCATTGGATGGTTTACTATTTAAATTGCTTTTGGTCTGTGGTCTGTGCTAGTGGCTCCGTCCGTCTGTAATCAATTCGTGTCACCCCTTTTTCTCAGAAAGTACTTAGGGACCAGCTTCAAATTTTATATGTACACTTAGCTTCCTTTGATCCCTAATTACAAGACATATTGTAGTGAGGCATTGTCTGATAGGCAACAAGATGACCGTCGGTCAGCCATCTCGGAATTTAATACCTGTACTTGAAACTTGTTATCGCTGCTTCTTAGAAAATGATCCTTTGATATACAGTAATTTGATATACAGTAACGGTATATCATATTGACTTGATGTGATTTGGCATAACCAGGTACTATGCATCATTCTTCTTGTAATCAGCATGCACATCATATAACCCCTTTGACATTTGTCAAATAAAAACATATCTAATGTTAAAATTAAGGACCTTCGATGTGGTCGCTATGGTGTTATATTGCCCTTGAAGAATCTAAACTATGGAATGATGCATTGATTCACCATCCTCATAACAATACCAGTAATCATAATACAATGTAATTATCATACATATCTTGTTTTCTAGGTGGTCCTCCTGTCGGGGATCGTTCTGCAGCCAACTCAAGTCGATCCCAAAGTAAGTTTCACAGGTGAAAAGTAGGATAAAATAAAGCAATATTGAGCATGCTAGTTATTAACTAGTAGCTAATTTAATGTGGCTATCATTTTGCCAGTACAAGACTATCATATTGCAGAATCCAGTTTAAGAAATATGTAACTAGTTATGTAGAAAGATATTGCAATAAAGAAATATTGGCAGTAATCCTAAAAACAAGGGATGTTATAACTCATCAAACAAGTTACCTTGGGTATATGATATAGATATTATCTGTCAAATATCTATGATTATAAAAACTCAGGAAAGATTCTGACAATCACAAAACTGATTAATGGAATAGTTATAGTCATCCACTATTGACAAACAATTGACAACAAGTAAACATTTTCATCATAAAATACTCACGGTGAAGTTTAATTATCACCTATTTTACAGATATTTGATTTTTAGCTCACCATCATCAGATTAACCGTCCGTTAACAATTTTGTTATTGCTATTTCTCAGAAAGTACTGAAAGGACCTTTCTCAAATTTCATTAGGGCCCTAGTTGTGCATATTGCATTTTGGTACCGATCACTTTACAAGATGGCCGACTGGAAGCCGTCTTGGATTTTGACAATGAAGTTTGTTACCGCTATTTCTCAGAAAGTGCTGAAGGGATCTCACTCAAATTTTACAAGTAGATTCCCCTAGGAGTCTTGTTGTGCATATTGCATTTTGGGACCAATCGATTAACAAGATGGCCGACATCTTGGATTTTGACAATTGAAGTTTGTTACCACTATTTCTCAAAAAGTACTGAAGGGATCTGTCTCACATTTTATGTGCATGGTACCCTAGGTCCCTGGTTATGGATATTGCATTTTGGAACCGATCGGTGAACAAGATGGCCGACACGAAGCTATCTTGGATTTTGACATAGACGTTTGATACCACTATTGCTCAGAAAGTACTGAAGTGATCTGTCTCAAATTTTATATGTAAGTTCCCCTAGGACCTTTTTTGTGCATATTGCATTTTCAGACTGCATGATCAGTCAAAAGATGGCCGACAGGTAGCCATCTTGAATTTTGATAATTGAAGTTTGTTACTCAGAAAGTACTCAAAGGATCTTTCTCAAATTTCATATGTAGTAATATATACAGCTGTATGAAAAGTTTGAAAAGCAGAGAAAAGATCCCTCTTTTGTTTGTCAGACATAGATCATTCTTTGGTGGGCATCAAGATCCCTCTGGTATTTCAGAACAATATTACATGTATGAAAAAAATAAGTTTGTATTTAGACAGGTATATTTATTTAAGGTTTCTGATATTTGTTATATAACTGAATTATATTTAAGTAAAATGATTTTTTTTCAATTTCACAGATATCCATTCCGACCTTTTACCCCAAATAGGTGAGTCTTCTCAACTATACACATTTGTATTTACAATATGGTAGTAAATGTACAGACTGAAGATTTTTAAGGATTAACTTGAATAGATTTTTTATGTTATGGAGATATAACACAAAAATCTGAGTGTACTCTAAATAAACCGCGAAGCGGTTTATGATGAGAGTACACTCAGATTTTTGTGTTATATCTCCATAACATAAAAAATCTATTCAAATTAATCCTTATAATTCAATTTACTAAAGATAATCTCTTCAACATTTAAAATTCATTTTGGGACTCTTTTGTCTATGAAATTATTACGCCGTCATCTCAGAAACGCGCCCATTTTTTCCTTTATGGACCTGATAAAGTAAATTTCTAAGCCAATGAAAATGCTCTTACAAAACAAAAGTGAATTATAAGATATTAACAGTATTAGGCGAGTAATAAAAGTACCTTGACTCAACAATACAATTTTATATGTGATAATTTCAGCATTTTTTATGAGCTGTTTTGTCATTTTTGTTCTATTATTAGAAACAACTATTAGCATAATCAAGACAGAAAAAGAAAAAGAAATACAATTCATGCCGACCAAAGCTTACCATGATGCTCAAGACAAGCTCCGAATGAACAGAGTCTTAGTGATCAAGGGGAACACGGGGGATGGGAAAACGTCTACCGCATTGCAACTTTTAAATTGGCTATTGGAGGAGGAGCAGTGCAGAAAACCACTTCAGCTTCATGAAATTAAGGATTTGAAGTTACTGGCTCCACATTCTGATCTTGTTTGTATTATTGATGACATATTTGGTGAGAGAGATATTGGTAGATCGGAAGTGCAAGAGTGGAACAAGAGGCTGAAAAATGTAGAAACACTTTTTGCTAATAAACAAAACCAGACAAATATCCTGATTATCACAATTCGAAATGAAATATTTAATGTTTTGGAAGAAAAATCTCTAGGGACAGTTTTTACGGAAGACAACATTATTGATCTGAGCTCAAATAAGTACAAAATCAAGGGTGAAAAACAAAACCTATTAGCAATGTACACGCCAACAAATCTGACATGGACAGAGGAAGAAGAGGAAAAAATTGTAGGTTATGCAACTCATATTGGATTCCCTCAATGTTGTCAGCTTTTCTATAATTCCGCTGAATTACAGAAAAAACGAGCAGAATTTTTCGAGAAACCAGTTAAATTTTTCATACAAACTCTGTCAAATTTACCAGAATGTTCTGCCATTCTGTTTCTCTTCCTCAATGATGGGGAAATAAAGGTAAATGATCTTGACCCAAATGCTGATAAAGTAAACAAAACACTGTTAGAACAAGCATTTAGGATTAAACTGGTTAATAGTGAAGAAAGGACAAAAAGGGAGTATGAGGAGAAAATAGATTTTGTAAGAGAGAGTTTAGATAAGCTATTAGGATATTTGGTAAGGAAGGAGAAACAATGGTTGTCTGATGAGGAAGTGTACAGATTTCATCATGATTCTATTTATGTCACAGTAGCTCTGTTGTATGGAAAGAAAACACCTGTTGGCTACATAAAACATTGTCCAAGAAAAGCTCTCAGTCATCTAACAACTGTAGAAACATCTACAGACATGGTTGTCATATCACCTGGTCATTACAATGATTTGTGTGAACGTTTGCTCCGAGAGTTTGAGAGTGTGGAGAGGAGGTATCGTTATGACACTGTGATTGGCTCTCTAAAGGTGTGGAAAGTACGTGTATTTGTTGAGATATTTGATAAGTATTTGAATGAGAAAAGGGTTAATAAACTCAACATATTGAATAAAGCATGTTTGTCTGGATCAGCTGAATTAGCTTTGTATCTATTGAAAAAAGGTGTGAAACCTGACAATGACACATATTGGTGGGGATTGATTACAAGAGGTCGAGGGTTTGGTGAGATAGATCTAGATATACTCAAGGAAATTGTTGTTTACTTGAATGATGAGATGAAACAGAAATTGGTAAATAAAGCATGTAGGTATGGATCATCAGAGTGTGTTATGTATCTGCTCAGTGTCGGGGCCAAACCTGACGAGTACACAATGTTATGTGTGGTGGAGGGAGGGAGTGTGGACCTGTACAATACAGTACGACAGTATGGTGTCACTCCTACAGGGAGGGGTATGTGCGGTAGGAATGCCCTACATGTGGCGTGTTTGTTTGGCAGAGTAAAGTTATCGGCTGTTTTGTGTCAGGATTACCCTCACCTCGTACATGGCACTGATGCGTCGGGACTAACATTGGGCGGCGAGGACAGGGAACTGTTCTATGTTCCAGACAGTAGAAAAAACTGAACTTAAACGTTTGTGTAGAGTGGAAGATGAACAACACTCATGTGAGAAAGTAGTTGATTTTTGGATACATAGATATTGTGTGTGTAGTCAGTACATGTGTCAGTTAGTGGACCGTGTGGGGAGGACTGTGTTACATCGGAGTTGTGTGTGGGGACAAAAGGCTTTGTCTGTGTATATTTGTAGGTCTTACCCTGCCATGACGGCGTGTAGAGATAGGGACGGCCGCCATTGTCTACATTGTATAGCTGATAATAAAACAGATGTAGACTTGTTTATTGAGATGGGGAATGTTGTGAGAAAACACTTAGAATCATTACATCAACATCACAACATTAAAACGTTACTGGACGGGAAGGGGAGATCTGTTTTAGACTTGGCGAAGGAAAGGACGGAGAGACTGAGACTGGGAGAGAGGAACCCTTTGTATAAACATCTTCTGGGAGTGTTTTCTAAATAAATATGCCATCATTCACACTTGTAAGTATGCACAAATAATCATCACAAATCATATTAAACAATCATGCATAAATTCCAGGATAAAATTAAGTATTTTCCTGAGGACAATCGATCCATTGCCGAGTTTATAGTCCCAATTTCACCGAACGACTTCGAGCTGCGCCTCTAGGGGTGTCCTCGACGGCGTCCGAGTACGGGTCACAAACTAGGACGTTAAGTCAGATCAATCAAATAAACAGTAACAAAGTATTATGTAAAGTCTATATATTAAAAACAATGGGTAACATTGAATGATATTTTTTTCTTCTTTGTACAATATTTGATATGTTACGTATAAACCAGTCATTAAAACAAAATAAAATACGATGTAAGCTATTCAGATTTTTTCAAAAATCTTTTTTTTGTTTGATTGAATTTTTTTTGCTTTGGTTCTATGAAAAAAATAGTAAAACAATCAAGACTTTAAAATCATTTATTTTGCTCTCGAGTAACAATTTCTCTTCTTTTTTTTAAAGACATCAATTTAAACAGATATTCGTTAGCGTTTTAACTAGTGCAATGAAAGGACATCGCTAAATGTCGGATTCAGATTTTGTTTTTGCGGTACAAGGGAGACAACTCGTATAAGTACTAACATCATTGCATGACGAGAGAAAATGACAGAAGGTTTGACTTGATAATCTGACACTCGCAATCAACTGATTAAGCTTAAGAGAGTGTCTTTATCCGAGATGTATATCGTATAGTGTGTATTCACCAGAGTTTCTACATATCTATAACTTAATGATGTCATATTTTGGATGCTCTCTAAAATATACGGAGACAGAATTTCTCTGCATTAGTGTATGAATATTGGACGCTTTACATATGTAATTACTAAATATGCTGAGTGTGTAATTAAATGGTATGTATTCAAAATTACTCGTATGAAAGAGAGATCAATACAATCTATGTATTCTGTACATGACTTTTATACTGGGAGTATATGTTAGATTTGATCCATAAAATGTATGTATTCTGTATATAACTTTGATACTGGGAGTATATATAAGATTTGATCTATAAAATGTATGTATTCTGTATATGACTTTTATACTGGGAGTATATATAAGATTTGATCTATAAAATGTATGTATTCTGTATATAACATTGATACTGGGAGTATATGTTAGATTTGATCAATAAAATGTATGTACATGTATTCTGTATATAACATGATACTGGGAGTATATGTTAGATTTGATCAATAAAATGTATGTATTCTGTATATAAGTTGATAATGAGAGTATATGTTAGAGTTGATCTATAAAATGTATGTATTCTGTATATAAATTGATACTGAGAGTATATGTTAGATTTGATCTATAAGAATTAGATATATGTATTATTTATATGACTTTGGAAGTATATGATAGGTTGTGTCATATTCTTTGAGAATTTACCATTCAATATTTTAGTTTCATTTGTCTTTCAGTATTTGTCTAAGCCAATGGTACACAAACAGTTTATATTTAAAGCAAGAACATGACAATATTGTTAGTATCACGTGTGCTTTGTACTTTGTATTTAACAACATTGTTAAACTTGTGTGTACATAATAAAAATAAACATTCATAATATCATCTTCCGTTGTTGTGACTCTTTAGGTCATCTGACCAGAAGGATGACCAATATTCATCATGCTTTGTGACGTCCGTCGTCATGGCTGAAACTTGCTTTAAATGATCCTGACATGACCCCGACAAAGTGCTGTTATTTTTCGGGTCAATCCGAAATCTAAGATGGCCGCCACAATCGCCATCTAGAAAACATATTTTGACCTTCTTCTTCTAAATTGCTGCCAGGCGATTTGGCTGAAATTGGGCTAAAATGATTCAGACATAGTCCTGACAAAGTGGTGGTATATTTTGGGTCGATCCGAAATCCAAGATACCCTGTAGGATTTATTTCCAAAATGACTGTTGCAAAGACATTCAGTCACCGTTAAGGTCCTTGGGCGTCTTGTTTTTGATATGTACGGTCTTACATGTAATTTCATTTTATATATTTTATCGCTCCAGTTTATATTTCCCTACAATCTGATTAAAATACAGATATTAATTACCACTACGTGTGATAAGAGGTACGTGTGATAAGAGGATCTGACAACATCCCATTAGGGGTTACGTTCTGGTGACCTTCGGAAATGAACAATCAAATTGCTGAAACCAGAATCTTGTTTGGGAACGAACAGTTTGGAAAAAACTGTCAGAATTAGTTTCATGTACGTAATCATTTCCCCCAAAAAGCACAACAAAGCTAATTGTATATGTATATTGGGAAGAAATAGTGTTTTCAAATGATGTAGCAAGGTGTAGAAAATAATCTGATGTACAGGTGGAATAAAGGTCATCCGAACATGACCCCTTATGGGATGTTGTCAAATCAGATTGATTACCATAACGGCATAGACAAATATATTACATGTGATAAATCACTGGGTATCGGGCGAATTACGTGATCGATACAAATACACCACTGCCAGTTTCCAAAAATAGGATATTGTATTGAAAACACTTCATTGTATAGTTGTTTAGGATTGATTGAATAGAAATCTATCGACCTTTATAAGTTATAACGTCAGTAAACATTTTGTGAAGATTTGCAGGAAATACGATTGTTTTACCGATAAATCAAAGTATGGATAGACTTTTCGTCCTGTTGAACTAATTTTCAGATCCCTGTGTACACTAGGATTGGCCCAAATGTGTATAAACTGTAACTAATTATCAGATCCCTGTGTACATTTGGATAGGTCAATATATATATATAAACTGTAAGTAATTATCAAATCCCTGTGTACACTAGACTGTATTAAAACCTGACTATGATGTCATATTTTGTTGTCAGCAGTGCTTTATTTGGACTCTTGTTCAATTATTTGTTCTGTGTATAGGAACGAATCCGGATATAGGTACTAGTCGAAGCGAGAGAATGGTAGATCAGATAGGACACAAAATTATTCTATCGCATTTTTCTATATTTAACCTTGTTTAATATGACTACCTTTAAAATTAGAAGATAGTCAACCATGCATCATCAGATCCGGAAGTGTATATACTAATCGGCAAGTTAAAAACATACCGTCTAGTACCGGCGAAAATCGGCCTTATCAACTTTGAGATATCCAAATGCAACATTTCACCGCTTGCAAATTACCTAACCATATATCGATTACGCAATTATGATGTCAGGATATTGAAAATACCTTTAAATCTTACATATATTTTGTGTAGCATAGATATCTACCCATTCATTTTCATCGTCTATTATGGTACACCGAAATTAGCTACACGAGAAGCGAGAGAGTAAAATACAGTTTGACAGAAGGTAAGATATTCACTGTTTTACCTGTATCATAAGTCCTTGCTTACTGAATCCTTGTCTTATAATTTCAGAAATGATTCTAGTTACGTAACAGATAAAGATTGTGAATTTTAAATGCAGCGTTATAGAATTATTTGATGGTGGTGTGTACCTGCACAAAAGTTGAACTGACGTGAAATTGTTTTTTTTTTAATAAAAGATAAATATAACTACAAGTCGAATATTATAGGCCCGCTTCCTTTCCGCAGAAAAAGTTAAAGGTTTCTTAAAAACATTTACATAATAAGAAAATATATACCGATAGTCAAAGATGATGTCAAAGACACCTTATATATGCAAGATTTCCTGCGTAATATATGATAACTGTGGGGATTGATTTCGCTGTTTTGCGTCTGGCGCAGTGATAGTCAACTACCGCGCGGTATTTAGGACGACGGCGGGAAACATAAGACGACCCACGTAATGAAATTAACATTTTATTTATTTTAAAGATACTCCACCGCTGACAAATGGTATTTTTTCACTATCAAAAACAGCAGCAGACGATTTAGTATTTTTCTTCAGTTACAAAAGTTACTTACTTAATACCATTACCGCCGTTGAAAAGTTTGAGCTTCTAATTTTATTTGAAGTTAAAAATATAAAAAATAATTAATTGCATCCCGAGAAAATTCTTTGGCACTATATCCTATATGGAATGAAGTACTGATTGCGCATGACCCAAAGGCAAAATAATTTATTTTATATTATTTTTTGTGTTACTTAGACGTATGTATTTAAGCATTGATGTCACTATTTTTTAATTTTATCGGGGTATGAAAAAAAAAATTGTTTGCAAACTGTGTGAATCCGCGTAGCGGATTCTCACATAAGTTTGCAAACAATTTTTTTTTCATAACCCGATAAAATTAAAAAATAGTGACATCAATACTTATAATTAATTTTATACTCTATTTGATAAAATGAAGTATGTTTAAATGTAACATTATAGTGTTTTTTCAAGGGATTCTTTTTTCCGAATCAATACGCAACGTCAATGTCTCTATTGTGACGTCACGTTAACGTCGGGGTTTCGCGCCATTCTCGGATTTTTTTTTCATAGTGGTAAGTGCAAAAAAAAATTAGTTGAGGCTAATCGAAAAGCCAGATTTGGTAATGATAAACAAGCAAGAATTATAAATTATAAGTCACGATTTTAAACATAATTAATTAAGGTTTCATAAACTGATGATATTAATTTAGTGGCTGCTGGTCGGCGGTGGAGCATCTTTAAAATATGGTTTTTTCAGAAATATGATAATGAATTATGTAGTATTACGGTAAATTAGTAAACTTTTTGTGACTCTACAAAAATATAATTCGATCTCGTTGCACATTCCTATTTTAGAAATTAGATGCGTTTCGGAAGGTAGTTGGCCTTTTCAGCGACGTTATATAGTATATAAGTCTCACTAGTCTTTTAATATTGAATATTACATTTTATATAATATATTTGTACAAAACGCCGATATCCTGATTGGTCTCGAGTATTTGTTGATATTTTTATGGTATGACATATGTGTACGGAGTATAGCTCGCAAAGTGTACGGACTGAAGCTAAAACTGTAATTGTAGTGTACGGGTATAGCTATAATATAAAAATTGTAATTTAAGTGTAACGGATAGCAAAGTTACAATTGTAATTGTAGTGTACGGAGTATAGCTAAAATTGTAATTTAAGTGTACGGAGCATAGCTACAATTGTAATTGTAGTGTACGGAGTATAGCTAAAATTGTAATTTAAGTGTACGGAGCATAGCTACAATTGTAATTGTAGTGTACGGAGTATAGCTACAATTGTAATTGTAGTGTACGGAGTATAGCTTAAATTGAAATTGTAGTATACAGAGTTTAGTGTAATCTCTACACTTTATATAACTACGATCTACGTGAAGATTGTTTCACTGTTTAGTACATTTTAGATTGACAATCCTGTGTATATACATGTTTTTTGCGTAACAAAACAAACGCTGATTAACGGAACACTTAAAAAAAACAGAAAAGTTTGGGAAGATATTTAGCTTGAAAATCGTCAGTATTGAAATACAAAAAGCACACAAATTACTCAATATAACACTTTAATTATATACACTGTGTATAAAATATGTTAACATGAAATCCGTTTATCATGTCTATGAAAAAGAGATGATTTTCATTATTGTTGATTATACACAATCATATTCAGATAATGAGCGTTAATTTATAGATATCGTCTAATTGCCTCTTTTGGTTCCTCAGGCCGTAGGTATAAAATTGTGTATACATTGAAGGAAATTTAATAACGTCTTGGTTTTCTAAATTACTCCACAAAGATATGTATATTATGATGATACTATATTGTATATATTTCATTCCTTCTATTTCCTCGTATGTTAAATGTAGATGTGTACAAATTGTAAGACGTATATTATAAATATTTACTGTGTCAATTATATTTCATCGAGAACTGTAATAAAAATAAAGACACTATTTATAAACATATAATTAAACGCATGCTTTTTTTCTCAAAAGTAAAATGTCCTGTCAAAGTAAATTATGCCTGTCAAAGTAAATTAATACTGTCAAAGTAAATGTCCTGTCAAAGTAATTGTCTTGTCAAAGTAAATTATACTGTCAAAGTAAATTGTCCTGTCAAAAGTAAAATGTCCTTTCAAAGTAAATTATCCTGTCGAAAGAATTGTTTTGGAGAGAGAGTTAATCGCTTCTGTATTATAGTCTTACACTTATTTTTTGTGATAATTCGAAAATATAACTATCTTTACAAAGATACGGGACAACAAAACGAGTTAGGAGGAGGAAAAGTCAAAGATGGACGACTTACAATTTTCTACGTTCACTTTTGAACAAGACAGATTTATTCTTTTTGACAGGAATAAATTTCACTTTGGAAAAGGACATTTTTACTTTGACAGGACAATTTACTTTGACAGTACTAAATTTTACTTTGACAAGACAATTTACTTTTTGACCAGGATTTTAACTTTGACAGTATAATTACTTTTGACAGGATAATTTACTTTGACAGGACATTCTTAATTTGAGAAATAAGCAATGCGTTTAATGTATAATTTTATTTAAATTCATGTCTTTATTTTAATTTAAGCAGTCTTCGACTGAAATATAATTGGGCACACAGTAAATATTTATATATTACGGCTTACGAATTTCGTCCCAATGTTCTAGCACTTTCTAACTATTAACGAAGGTAAATAGAAAGGGCAATGAAATATATACAATATAAGTTATTAGTGAGATTCACATATAAAATTCAAGACATATCACATATTTCTTCGGTGAGTTAATATCTTAGAAACCAAAGAACGTTTAACATTAAAAATTTCTTTTCCTTTCAATGGTCACTAGTACTACAAACACTATTTGAGGGATTTATAACTTCAAAAAAAGAAGATCAAAAACTATTAGAAAAAAATTATTTATTTAAAAAACTATTTAATATTTTGGAAAAATTTAATTAAATAAAATTTTTCATTTTCATTAAATTTATTAAATATTTGATACCATATACGTAAAAAAAAAACTGTGTAATAAAAAAGAAGTATAATAAGTGTTAATTAAAAATTTTAAAAGTTTATCGGATATGTCCCGTTACGGACAATCCTGAGGATACAAGTAGAGAGGAACTAATTATATTGACGATAATAATATCTAATAAACTTTAGATCGAGGGGCTCAGAATTATAATTACGAAGTACGCTTGTTGAATTCGAATATCTAGACATGATTGGGTTTAATTAAATTCTACCAATTAAATGCTTTTTATTTAAATGTATAATAAATTTTCTATCATTTCTTCTATTTCTTTTCGTTGGATTTTCATGAAATGAACCACAGAACGAGAGTGTGAGTGCTAACCGGGTGATTTCCTATAAGTTAACTAAATTTATTTTTTAAATGAAATATGCTAATAATAGCAACACGTGTATTACTATTAAAGTTTATATTTTGAGTAATTGTGTGGCTTTTTTGTACACTGTGTAACTCTGAGGACATGAGCAGTCTATAATGACAGGATCTTTACAAAAGCTAAAGGTAAGCTTAGTATCACTCTTGTCCTGATGCCCACATGACTATTGTTTTTTTTTCATGTTGCTTTTTTTTTTTATAGTGATTAATTATTTTGTTTATTTGCCCCGTTAATGAATTTTGGCTACAGACCCGACGTATTATGTCTTTATTTTTTTGTTACGCAAAATATAATAAAACAAAAGAAACATTGTAGACATATTTTTTTGGCGGGCCTTAATGAATATTATTACAGTCAGCCAATGCATCCACCGTCAAGATTTTATTATGATAGACCCAATACTTTTTCCAGTTTTTTATTTTATAGATATTTAATTCTATAATTATCCAAATGTTACAGCAGAGATCTCAAGTGTTATCCTCTCCCAATGCTGGTAGATAAATCGATACTTGTGACATCATTATTTTGTTAGCCGCAAAATTCACCATCGCTATTTTTTCCTCTGAAATATGACATTGGTGCTTGCACTCACAGTGTTATAAATTTTTGCATCCTAAATTGATTACTCAATACCTATTAATCATTCGACATGTATTCAATTAGGGAGTATGTCAGATTTTATCTTTCAAAACCATGGGGGTGTATGAAAATTACAGTCGAGTATCTTGTTGATTAATGTTGTGTCAGGGAAGACATGGAATATAGAATGAGAAATAATTGTAGAGATTATTGGCAACACTGATCAAACACTTGTAACTGAAAATATTTCCACAACTTTAGTGACTTCTGGTTATTTAGGATAAGTTAACCTAACATTTGGACTGCTTTTGAAGGGTTATTCTAACCTGATATACTGGGATTAAATAATCACATATATTTCATAAATTTTATACTAATTTACTTAATCTCCTGTACATTTAGTTAACAAAATTACAATTGGTAGTTAATAATATCTCTCCGTACACATATACTAATTAACAAAATAATATCATATTGTAGCTTATGCTCACGCTGATAGTTTTTTCCGGTTACACTTAAAATTTACAATGTTTTTAGCTTGGAATAATTACCATTCTGTTACTCTACGATACACAGTTACTTTTATTGTTATACAAAATGTGTTATTTTATGCTACGTATCAGCCTTTACTAAATAAATTTTACATAATAAAGAATTTTTTTAGGGCGTAATTATTCTCCGGGTACACTAACCTTAACAATATAGATACAAGATTATTTGTAACCAATATTGAATTACTTTATAATCCGAATATAATACAATACTTAAATAATGGGTAACAAATATTTAAGAGACTAATAATCTCCGAAATGAATACTACAATTAGTACAATGTGTTTTGCTTCAGACTTTATAATATTACACAATGTTGAAGATCAGCAAGCCGTAAACGTTTGGTGCGGAAAGATAAAGAATATAATAAACTAAAATCGCAGTACGAACAATAAGGTGTGCTATAACCAATAATGTTAATCTAGCATTAAAAATATAAAAACAGTACAGAATAAACTCAGAAGAAACTCAAAGATCATTGAATTAAAGATGGATTAGTTGTTTGATCATATTTGAATTAAATAAAAAAATTAACATTGTAAAGCAAAATATCAGGAAAATATAATTCGCGTTTTGGTTAACAAACAAATACACATATATTTTATTATAATGTGGTACATCAAAATTAATAAGACTAAGAAGACTTTATCATACTATATTAGGCGTCGCTGAATAAGGCAACTAATAAATAATCACATTTCCGAATAAATCGGCATCTAATTTCTTATATAAATTATAAGTATTAATATTATAAATAGTTTATATTAAATTTTAATGTTTAAATTAAAAAAATTTATATTTTAAATGTTATATATAAATTTTAAAATTATTTAAAATATAAAAAAATATATTTTTTTTTTAAAATTAAAAAATATTTTAAAAAAAATTGAATTATGTAATATAAAATTAAAAAAAATTATTAATATTTATCTGTATTCCTAATAATCTTGATTTTGTATATTTTATTAAATACATGATTTTTGTATATTCTTAATAATTATCTCTGTCATTGGGGAACATTAAGGTCAGATTGATATGTTAATACTGCTGAATATGTGCTTTGTTCTTCTGACTTCTTTTTATCCTGTTAAACAGTAGTTTTGTGCTTTTTCGCGAATAACCTAAAATATTTCTAGATTTCTGCTGATGAAATTAGAAAATGTGTTTAGAGGGCAGTTTAATTTGTTAATTATCTACCACTACTAGGGCAGTCTCACTTTTGATGATTTTGAACCACTTTATTTTATGAGATAGCGCAGTTTTCTCATAAGCTCCTAACAAGAATCCAGATGTTTTGCACAAATTATTCTATAAAATGTATAAATGTAGGGGTTGTCAGTAATAGGCCTTGATTGGCAATTTTTAATGTACTTGTAATTCGCGGAATTATGGTTGTATATGTTGAAAATAAGGAAGCTGTGGTGTATAAACTAAAAAATAGTTAGTCATAAGAGTGGAATCAAAATATTTAAGCTTCAAATATAATTGTAGTTCAGCTTTGTCTTTCTTCTGAAGTAAATTTTTGGTCATATCTGCATATTTTTTAAAACGAGATTCAGCTCCCTAGATTATCCTGAAGGCTTGCTAAAATAATAGTTACAATCCAATTTATATAATATGTGTTATTGTAATTCTAACCAAGTGATTGTTGTTGACAAGTTGTTTCATCATGGATATGGAAATATATTGTGGATCATTAATTCTTCAAACAGGAATTCCTGTTAGAATGTGTTTTGTCGTAGTCTGTTTTAAGTTATTGCAAGTTTAAAATAATGAGAGAACAACATTGGTTCAGGTTGACAGAGAAGACAATTAAGATTTTATGGTATTTTGTTATGTGTGTGCAATTCACGCTTTCAAACAAATAAATTGAATAGTATAATTAAAGGAAAGGTGTTTTTTTTTTTTTATAAATTCATTGTTTATTTTGAGCATGTCAATTGAGGAAAATCTGGAATATGTCTGAACCTTGATATCATGTGATGTGTGCTTTGAATTACACCCTTAACATAAAGCCTGCTTGGAGCCCTTTGCCTAGGAGCAATTACATGTACTGTAAACGTGGAGTTTTTCGCAAGTGACTTAATATCACGGATTTTCCTTCAATAAAATCTTCATGGTGTTGTAATTTTCGGCATAAGTACACTTTCATGACTTTTAACGACAATTTTCTAAGCATGTAATGTGAATTTTAAGAGTCCCCAGATGATCAATTTAAAAACAGCATTTTGAGCCTTTTATATCAAAAGACCAATTGGCTATATGACCTTTTTAGGTCATCTGACCCATAAGGCTCAGGATGACCTATTGTCGTCATCTGCACCGTCGTCATCGTGCGGCCTTCCCGCCGGTTGCGTAAACTTTTATTTCAAAACTACTTCTTTTTAAGAACCAGAAGGCCCATGGTACTGATATTAGGCCTGTGACATGCTGGGATGAAGGGCTACCAAGTTTGTTCAAACGAATGACCTTGCCCTTCATTCAAGGTCACAGGGGTCAAAAAGGCTAAAATCTTTAAACGACTTCTTCTCAAGAACCAGAAGGCCCAGGGTACTGATATTTGGCCTGTAGGATGCTCGGATGAAGGGATACAAAGTTTGTTCAAATAAATGACCTTGACTTTCATTCAAGGTCACAGGGGTCAAATAGGCTAAATTCTTTCAACAACTTCTTGTCGATAACTAAGAGGCCTAGAGACCTGATATTGGGCCCGTGACATGCTTGGATGAGGGCTATCAAGTTTGTTCAATTAAATGACCTTGACTTTCATTCAAGGTCACAGGGGCCAAATAGGCTAAATTCTTTCAACAACTTCTTGTCGATAACTAAAAGGCCTAGAGACATGATATTAGGCCTGTTGCATGCTGGGATGAAGGGCTACCAAGTTTCTTCAAATGAATGACATTGCCCTTCATTCAAGGTCACAGGGGCCAAATAGGCTAAATTCTTTCAACAACTTCTTGTCGATAACTAAAAGGCCTAGAGACCTGATATTAGGTCTGTGGCATGCTGGGATGAAGGGCTACCAAGTTTGTTCAAATGAATGACCTTGCTCTTCATTCAAGGTCACAGGGGTCGAATAGGCTAAAATCTTTAAACGACTTCTTCTTAAGAACCAGATGGCCCAGGGTGCTGATATTATGCCTGTGACATGTTGGGATGAAGGGCTACCACGTTTATTCAACTGAATGACCTTGACCTTCATTCAAGATCACAGGGATCAAAAAGGCTATAATCTTTAAATGACTTCTTCTCAAGAACCAGAAGGCCCAGGGTACTGATATTAGGCCTATGACATGCTGGGATGAAGGGCTACCAAGTTTCTTCAAATGAATAACATTGCCCTTCATGCAAGGTCAGAGGAATCGAATAGGCTAAAATGTTTCAACAACTTCTTGTCGATAACTAAAAGGCTTAGAGACCTGATATTAGGCCTGTGGGATGCTGGGATGATGGGCTACCAAGTTTGTTCAAATGAATGACCTTGATCTTCATTCAAGGTCACAGGGGTCGAATAGGCTAAAATATTTAAACGACTTTTTCTCAAGAACCAGATGGCCCAGGGTACTGATATTAGGCCTGTGACATGTTGGGATGAAGGGCTACCAAGTTTGTTCAAATGAATGACCTTGACATTCATCCAAGGTCAAAGGGGTCTAATAGGCTAAAATCTTTAAACGACTTCTTCTAAAGAACCAGAAGGCCCAGGGTACTGATAATGGGCCTGTAGGATGCTAAGATGAAGGGCTACCAAGTTTGTTCAAATAAATGACCTTGATCTTCATTCAAGGTCACAGGGGTCGAATAGGCTAAAATCTTACAACAACTTCTTGTCGATAACCAAAAGGCCTAGAGACCTGATATTAGGCCTGTGGCATGCTGGGATGAATGACTACCAAGTTTGTTAAAACGAATGACCTTGCCCTTAATTCAAGGTCGAAGGGGTCAAAAAGGCTAA
>SAYR01046930.1:90252-136412 GCA_004382745.1 Argopecten irradians irradians
TTCTCAAACACCAGAAGGCCCAGGGTACTGATATTGGGCCTGTAGGATGCTAAAATGAAGGGCTACCAAGTTTGTTCAAATAAATGACCTTGACCTTCATTCAAGGTCACAGGGGTCAAATAGGCTAAAATCCTTTAAACAACTTCCTTTGAATAAATAAGAGGTCTAGAGACCTGATATTAGGCCTGTGGCATGCTGAGATAAAGTGCTACCAAGTTTGTTCAAATGAATGACCTTGATCTTCATTCAAGGTCACAGGGGTCGAACAGGTTAAAATCTTTAAACGACTTCTTCTTAAGAACCACAAGGCCCAGGGTACTGATATTAAGCCTGTGACATGCTAGGATGAAGGGCTACCAAGTTTGTTCAAATGAATGACCTTGCTCTTCATTCAAGGTCACAGGGGTCAAAAAGACTAAAATATTTAAACGACTTCTTCTCAAGAACCAGAAAGCCCAGGGTTCTGATATTAGGCCTATGACATGCTGGGATGAAGGGCTACCAGGTTTGTTCAAATGAATGAACTTGCCTTTCATTCAAGGTCACAGGGGTCAAAAAGGCTAAAATCTTTCAACGACTTCTTCTCAAGAACCAGAAGGCCCAGATACTGATATTGGGCCTGTAGGATGCTGGGATGAAGGGCTACCAAGTTTGTTCAAATAAATGACCTTGATCTTCATTCAAGGTCACAGGGGTCAAATAGGCTAAAATCTTTAAACGACTTCTTCTTAAGAACCAGAAGGTCCAGGATACTGATATTAGGCCTGTGACATGCTGGGATGAAGGGCTACCAAGTTTGTTCAAACAAATGACCTTGCTCTTCATTCAAGTTCAAAGGGGTCAAAAAGGCTAAAATCTTTAAACGACTTCTTCTCAAGAACCAGAAGACCCAGGGTACTGATATTTGGCCTGTAGGATGCTCGGATGAAGGGATACAAAGTTTGTTCAAATAAATGACCTTGACTTTCATTAAAGGTCACAGGGGTCAAATAGGCTAAATTCTTTCAACAACTTCTTGTCGATAACTAAGAGGCCTAGAGACCTGATATTAGGCCCGTGACATGATTGGATGAAGTGCTATCAAGTTTGTTCAAATAAATGACCTTGACTTTCATTCAAGGTCACAGGGGTCAAATAGGCTAAATTCTTTCAACAACTTCTTGTCGATAACTAAAAGGCCTAGAGACCTGATATTAGGCCTGTGGCATGCTGGTATGAAGGGCTACCAAGTTTGTTCAAATGAATGACCTTGATCTTCATTCAAAGTCACAGGGGTCGAATAGGCTAAAATCTTTAAACAACTTCTTCTTAAGAACCAGATGGCCCAGGGTACTGATATTAGGCCTGTGGCATGCTGGGATGAAGGGCTACCAAGTTTGTTCAAATGAATGACCTTGATCTTCATTCAAGGTCACAGGGGTCGAATAGACTAAAATCTTTAAACGACTTCTTCTTAAGAACCAGAAAGCCCAGGGTACTGATATTAGGCCTGTGACATGTTGTGATGAAGGGCTACCAAGTTTGTTCAAATGAATGACCTTGACCTTCATTCAAGATCACAGGGGTCAAAAAGGCTAAAATCTTTAAATGACTTCTTCTCAAGAACCAGAAGGCCCAGGGTACTGATATTAGGCCTATGACATGCTGGGATGAAGGGCTGTACCAAGTTTGTTCAAATGAATGACATTGCCCTTCATTCAAGGTCACAGGGGTCAAATAGGCTAAAATCTTTAAAAGACTTCTTCTCAAGAACCAGAAAGGCCCAGGATACTCATATTGGGCATGTAGCATGCTCCCTGATATTGGGCCTGTGACATGCTGGGATGAAGGGCTACCATATTTGTTTCTAAAAATGACACTGATCTTCATTCACAGTGGTCAAATAGACTAAAAGTTTAAACGAGTATGTTGTATTGTGCCAAAAGTCAGATGATCGTTAAGGCCCATGGGCCTCTTGTTGTTTAAAGCTTATATCTATTGACTGGACAAAAAAAACTAAAGGCAAACTATTCCAAACAAAATATTGTCATATCTGGGTTTGTATTTGGTAGGTATAGGGTCATTTTTGGCTATGCTAGTTTAAGGAAGTGGAGTACCAAGATATTCCAGATAGATAAAAATGCAACCCTTATGTACCTTGACACAAATAAATTAGTCAATTATAAACCAAAGTAAAATCAAAAACATTTTTTTTCAAATGTGTAAATGAATACAGAATCACAATTACTATTGTAATTGCATGTCGATTTAAATAAAAAAAAGAAACATCAATCAGATCTCCTATATTATACGCAAAACGTGATAGCAGTATTTCCAAAGTATGCATGAGTCTATATAGTACCTGCGAAAAATAGTTTCTGATAAAGCTATAAACACTTGATGTTAATAAATAGGACATGAAAAATTAAACGATATGAGATTAATGATCAATTTGGTCTACCTCGGCCAGCGGCGCTAAGGGGATGTGACGACATTGTTCCTATTTACTTTCCTGGGAAAGAAAACTTCAAGTCTGTCCACAAGAAATATGTAGAAGCATATGGAGATGAAAACAATACATAGCAATAATATATTCATTGTATTGAATAAGGCCAGCACTTGTTTAGTTAAATGATGATAATTGTACTTAGCTATACATTTCCAGTTTATGATTCTTAATCCTACGTAAGTGAATATTAGTGTACAGTAATAATTTTAGATGCTAAATAGCATGATAACACCTTTGAAAATATTGGTTGCCATGGAAACAAAACGGAGGCCTCTGATTTGCTGAAATTTAAATGGTGTCATCAATTGGTATATAGTGGTTATCAGGCATGCTGAATAACATGTTATTTTTTTCAAAAAGATTGGTTGCCATTGAAATAAAACGGAGGCATCTAATTGTTTGAAATTAGGATATTTTCAGATTTAAGTGAAAATTGGTATGAAGGAGTTATGAAGTATGCTGAATAACATGGTATCACTTTAAAAAAGATTGGTTGCCATGGAAACAAAACATGGAGGCCTCGGATTGGTTTGAATTTAGATATTATTAGATATAATTGAAAATTGGTACATATGGGCATATACTACTACTGCTTGAAGCAGACCGACAAGATTCTGTATCTGGTTTTGATTTTTAGCTCACCTGGCCCGAAGGGCCGGTGAGCTTAATGTCATGGCGCGGCGTCCGTCGTCCGTCCGTCGTCCGTGCGTCGTCCGTCCGTCCGTCAACATTTCCTTTAAATTGCTACTAGTCATAGAGTTCTGCATGGATACAAACATCCTTGGGGGAAGGGGAACAGAACTTGTATAAATTTTGGCTCTGACCCCCGGGGGGAGGAGGGGCGGGGCCCAATAGGGGAAATAGAGGTAAATCCTATAAATCGCTACTTGTCCTAGAGTTTCGCATCGGAATTTGTAACGCAAATTTGGCCCACAGACATCCTTGGGGAAGGGGAACAGAACTTGTATAAAGGTTTGGCTCTGACCCCGGGGGCAGGAGGGGTGGCCCAATATGGGGAAATAGAGGTTAATCTTATATAATCGCTACTTGTCCTACGAGTTTCTGCATGGATTTTGTAACCAAATTTGGCACAAACATCCTTGGGGAGAGGGGAAGAGGGAACAGAACTTGTATAAAGTTTGGCTCTGACACCCCCCCCCCCGGGGGGGCAGGAGAGGCGGGGCCCAATAGGGGAAATAGAGGTTAATCCTATAAATCGCTACTCGTTCTAGAGTTCTGCATGGATTGTAACCAAATTTGGCCACAAACTTCTTTGGGGGAGGAGGAACAGAACTTGTATAAAGTTTGGCTCTGACCCCCCGGGGGCAGGAGGGGCGGGGCCCAATAGGGGAAATAGAGGTAAATCTTATAGATCGCTACTTGTCCTAGAGTTCTGCATAGATTGTGGCCAAATTTGGCAACAGTTATCCATGGGGGAAGGGGAACAGAGCTTCTATAAATGTTGGCTCTGACCCCCCGGAGGCAGGATGGGTAGGGCCCAATAGAGGAAATAGAGGTAAATCTTACAAATCGCTACTTGTCCTAGAGTTCTGCATGGATTGTAACCAAATTTGGCCACAAACATCCTTGGGGGAAGGGGAACAGAACTTGTATAAAGTTTTGCTCTGACCCCCCGGGGGCAGGAGAGGCGGGGCCCAATAGGGGAAATAGAGGTTAATCCTATAAATCGCTACTCGTTCTAGAGTTCTGCATGGATTGTAACCAAATTTGGCCACAAACTTCTTTGGGGGAAGGGGAACAGAACTTGTATAAAGTTTGGCTCTTACCCCCCCGGGGGCAGGATGGGTGGGCCCAATAGGGGAAATAGAGGTAAATCTTATAAATCGCTACTTGTCCTAGAGTTCTGCATAGATTGTGGCCAAATTTGGCCACAATTATCCATGGGGGAAGGGGAACAGAACTTCTATAAATGTTGGCTCTGACCCCCCGGGGGCAGGATGGGTAGGGCCCAGTAGGGGAATTTGAGGTAAATATTCGAATTCTTTCAGAAAAGAAGCACTGAACCTGTATTTAAAACATTACTTGGCATTTCAAACCAGGTGAGCGATACAGGCCCTCTGGGTCTCTTGTTTTTTTCTCCATTTAACAGCATGTTCATTCATATCACGTCGCATGATTTTTCTATTTGTCTCGTATACACTGGTCCCATCCATCAAATTCATTTCCAATTTTTCTGTCAGGTAAGGATACACTCTGCATATCCTGTAATAGATTCCCCTGCAATAATTCGTGTCCATCAGTCCATGAAAGAGTTGTTTCTTCCTTTAAATGACTTGATAAATGCGTTGAGTATTTTGCACTGTCAAGTTTGAAATCTATTGGCCACATACCTGAGCCCTTTCTTAGCACGGAAAATAAGTAGCATATAACAGTGACTTGGGAACGAAGAAAACGAACCCATAAAAATCTGAAACTTGGAACATTTGTAAACCAATGTGAGATCTACATTGCTGACTATCTGGTATACATATATTTGGAAAAATCCCAAATCCCGAAATTGTCATTTTCATCGCCGATTTCTATTCAATTCACCCTAGTGAATTAAATAACAAAATTGAAAACTAAGTCGTTACATATAAACAGTTCAAGTAATTCTGAAGTCATTTGGGGAGGAGAGAAGTTGCTCTGAAATGTAAATAGGTATGGAGTCATTTGGGGAGGAGAAGTTGCTCTTAAATATAAATAGGTATGAAGTCATTTGGGGAGAAGTTGCTCTGAAATATAAATAGGTATGGAGTCATTTGGGGAGTAGAAGTTGCTCTGAAATATAAATAGGTATGATGTCATTTGGGAAGGAGAAGTTGCTCTGAAATATAAATAGATATGAAGTCATTTGGGAAGGAGAAGTTGCTCTGAAATATAAATAGGTATGATGTCATTTGGGAAGGAGAAGTTGCTCTGAAATATAAATAGGTATGGGGTCATTTCGGGAGGAGGAGTTGCTCTGAAGTATAAATACGTATGAAGTCATTTGGGGAGTAGAAGTTGCTCTGAAATATAAATAGGTATGGAGTCATTTGGTGAGTAGAAGTAGCTCTGAAATATAAATAGGTATGGAGTCATTTCGGGAGGAGGAGTTGCTCTGAAATATAAATAGGTATGGAGTCATTTCGGGAGGAGGAGTTGCTCTGAAATATAAATACGTATGAAGTCATTTGGGGAGTAGAAGTTGCTCTGAAATATAAATAGGTATGGAGTCATTTCGGGAGGAGGAGTTGCTCTGAAATATAAATAGGTATGAAGTCAGTTGGGGAGGAGGCGTTGCTCAGGTACATAAATAGTTATGAAGTCATTGAGGGAGGGAGTAGTTAGTCGTGGTAGCCAAGGTTCCATCTGGAGCATATGATGTCATTCTAATATTAGAATGTTAGTGGCACAGGTATATCTAAGTTGTAAAAGTGGAAGATGATGTCATTCGTTCAGACAGTCAGTATAAAAGGGACTGTTTGCTCTAATTAGGAGAGTTGAGCTTGGTAGTTTTTGGCATTTGTTCTGCGCGTGGAGTTAGAGTTCAGAAACTGTGTTTAAAGTTTTTAAGCTGAACGTAGAGATGTTGTAGAGATTATAAGTTTTTTTGTAATATTCTGAATTTGGATCGTATTTGAAACTGTGTTGTGTATATTTGTGTGTATTGTTAATTTAGTTACTAATATTATATGACAACTTGTTGTTACTGGTATATATTCAGTTCGGAACACTTACTTTAAAAAAAGGATATTTACATATTCTTAACTCCAGATCTTTTCGAAATACACATTGAGGAATCAATATAGTTATCATTCGGATAAGTTTGGAAATCTAACGCTTGAATTAAACCCCTGGAATACGCATTCGGATTATACATAATTGGAATTCAATATTTGGTGATTACTAAAACATTTAAATTTGATTTTTCTTTAATAAAATGTGATTGAATTTCACATTTCTGTGTATGTAGTTCTCTTGAGAGTTAGAGTTAGCCGTCCGACAAAGGAATATATTTAGAGCCGAGATAATCTGCTTATAAAAGTTGAAAATGAAGAAACCTATCATTTTTATTTTAAGTCAAAATGATCCCATCTTTTTATAACCATAATTGAACTCCCAGAGAAAATATGTTGTGTAATAATTGGAACGGTATGTGATTGTTTGTGTATATAAAAAATCAATTTATTTGTTTTAATTACTTTTTGTAGTTTGTTTTCACGATGTGAATTAATCAACATGATTCAACAGACAATCCAAGTTTATAAAAAGTAAGACATACATTAAAACAATGTGATTGCCAATTTTGTGCTGCTTTCCGTTAAATTTGATTGGCGGGATTTAAATATGGTTTCAACTTCTTCATCTGTGGCGACTTTTTAATGATGGCTGATCTATGTCATATTTGATGTCTTCCTTTAATATTCCACCTGTTCATTGGTAACTCCGAGTTTGGGATTATTGGTGTTAATACTGCCGGAATTGGATCAACACCTGCAATAGTTGGTGTTAATACTGCTGGAGTTGGATCAACAACGGACATAGTTGGTGTTAATACTGCTGGAGTTGGATCAATGACTAGCATAATTGGTGTTAATACTGCAGGAGTTGGATCAACCACTGATATAATTGGTGTTAATACTGCAGGAGTTGGATCAACAACTGGCACAATTGGTGTTAATACTGCTGGAGTTGGATCAACAACGGACATAGTTGGTGTTAATACTGCTGGAGTTGGATCAACGACTGACATAATTGGTGTTAATACTGCAGGAGTTGGATCAACAACTGACATAGTTGGTGTTAATACTGCTGGAGTTGGATCAACAACTGACATAATTGATGTTAATGCTGCTAGAGTTGGATCAACAACTGACATAATTGGTGTTAATACTGCTAGAGTTGGATCAACAACTGACATAATTGGTGTTATTGCTGCTAGAGTTGGATCAACAACTGACTTTATTGGTGTTAATACTGCTGGAAGTGGATCAGCAACTTACATAATTGGTGTTAATGCTGCTAGAGTTGGATCAACAACTGACATAATTAGTGTTAATACTGCTGGAGTTGAATCAACAACTGACATAATTAGTGTTAATACTGCTGAAGTTGAATCAACAACTGACATAATTGGTGTTGATGCTGCTGGAGTTGGATCAACAACTGACATAATTGATGTTAATACTGCTGGAGTTGAATCAACAACTGACATCATTGGTGTTGATGCTGCTGGAGTTGAATCAACAACTGACATAATTGGTGTTAATACTGCTGGAGTTGAATCAACAACTGACATAATTGATGTTAATACTGCTGGAGTTGGATCAACAACTGACATAATTGTTGTTAATACTGCTGAAGTTGAATCAACAACTGACATAATTGATGTTAATACTGCTGGAGTTGGATCAACAACTGACATAATTGGCATATCTGTGGGGTCGGAAGTTCCTAATAAATAGCCTTTGTCAGATCAGGCAAATTCATGAAAGTGCTTGCAGTAATTACTTCGGCATAATCAGAGGTTTCTTCAGAATTCATACTAAGAAGGATTTTTTTCGTGGTCTTCTGTTACTGTAATGACAGGCCTACTGAATTCGACATTTTGTAGTTCTGGAGGCATTCCAATACTAAAATTGATGCCAAGAATGTCAAGATCATGCACATCAAGGCTGTCCATTGTGACAATAGCAGTTGCAGACCACACAGTCTCAGACTGATAATGATTTCCATGGGAATTCTGAGTTTTGTTTGTTTCATTTTCACCATATAAACATTCCTTATTTTTTTCAAATATTGGAGTTTTGTTATCCCATCATCTGATGACGTCCGTCCGTTTACAATTCTTGTTACCACTATTTCTCAGAAAAAGCTGGAGGGATATTTTTCAAATTCCATTTGTAGGTTTCCCTCGGGCCCTAGTTGCGCATATTGTATTTTTGGACTGATAGGCCAACAAGATGGTCACAATGCAGCCATCTTGAATTTTGATAATTGAAGTTTGTTATCGCTATTTCTCAGAAAGTGCTCAAAGGATCTGTCTCAAATTTCATAGGTAAGTTTCCGTAGGACCCTAAATGTGCATATTGTACTTTGAGACCAATTGGTGAACAAAATGGCCGATGTTCTGCCATCTTGGATTTTGGTACTTGAAGTTTAGTATCGCTATTTCTCAAAAAGTGCTGAATAGATCTGTTTCAAATTTCATACGTAGGTTTCTCTAGGTCCCTAGTTATGTATATTGCATTTTTGGACCAAACGGTCAGCAGGATGGCTGACAAGCCGCCATTTTGATAGTTACACTTTAAAAGGCAGAGAAAAGATCACTCTTTCCATTGTCAGTGGTGGGATCTCTTGTTTAATTTCATTGCTTATTTTGTTGCTAAGCTGAGCCAAGCACAGGAGCAGGAAGTTTCCTGGAATGTGGCGGCCATCTTCGTTTGGTTTGTTTACATTAGTTACATATATGTATTATTACACCAAATCTTGGTTGCATTTATACACTCATAATGCAGATCGAATTTATCATTAAAGTAATGGGGTCTGTATGACACAATGTAAATATTAAAATGTAATAAAAATGAGCCACAAATAAAACATTTTTAGGTCACCTGAGACGAAGTCTCAAGTGACCTATTCTAATCGTCTTTTGCCCGTCGTGCGTCGTATGGCGATAAACAATTTACGTTTTTGACTTCATCTCCAAAACTGCTGAACCAAATTTGTTGAAATTTTGCAGAAACCTTTCATGGCTAAATATCAACCAACATTGTGAATCATATGGTCCCAGTCCCCCAGGGGCCTGAGGGGTGGGGCCGAAAGGGTCAAATAAGTTAAAACTTCAAAAATCTTCTGAAATTCCAGCAATGGTAGTCTTTTACAAGAATTGTGAAGTATATGACCCTGGGGTCTCATGTTTCCCCCTCGGGAGGGGGTCAAGTTTACTATAGTTTATATAAGAAAAACACATTTAAGAGCATTATTTGCGCAATTTTCATAGGAAAGAGTCAAACTTTGTTTAGTATTATTAGCCTGAAATAGTATTTTAAACCATATCCATATTGGTCCTGGCTGACCCCCAGGTGCAGAGGGGTGGGGCTAAAAGCGGTCAAAATCACTAACTTAAAAAAAACTTTATCTGAATTCATAGATTTAATTGAACCAGATAATCTTCATAGGTTAAAAGGTCGGAATCAGATATTCTTCATAGGTTAAAAGGTCTTAAGGCCCTTTACAAAAATTGTGAATTTCATAGCCCTTGGATCTCAGAATTTCCTCTGAGGAAGGGGATAAACTTTAGTATTTTTTTAAATAGGAAAAACACTTTTATGAGCATTATTTGCTCAATTTTCATAGGAAATGAGTCAAACTCGGTTAAGATTAGAGAATTAGAGATATAGGATTTTATCATATCCATATACGTCATCGTTGACCCCCAGGCACCAGTAGGGAGGGGACAAACGCGGTCAAAATGATTGAAATTTTAAAATAATCTTTTCTTGAATTAATTCCCAGATTTGATGGAACCAAATACTTTTTAAAGATGAAAAAGTCAAATTTATAAATTCACTCACTGATTTCAAGGGCTTGATAGGCCAATACATACTGTTTATATGTCTTTGTTTCAATACAAATCCGAACTCAGGTGACCGCTAAGGCTGATAGGCTTGTTAATCTAGCTTGTAAATTATATTTCAAAACTTCTTAACATTTCAACATTCAGAATGTTAACTTTTGCTAATTTTGTAGTTGGATATATATGGAAGAGTTTATATGGAAGAATAAAATAGTATGACAATTAGTTAATAGTGTTGGCGTTGTGTTTTATCTCTCCTGTTATTGCCCATCTTTTCAGGTGTATACGGAAGTGGTATTACCCGAGGCCAAAGGCCAAGGGATATATAACGTTAAAGGGTTGACAAATCACCATATCCACCTGAAAACAGGTTAATATTTGTTTTATTATTCTTTATTTGCATATTACAGAGTAACCTCCCTTGCGGATAGGTATTTATTGTGTCGTTTTTTCTTTAAAGTATGACGTTATGTTTGCAACAGATGACGTCACAATCAATACTTACTCACTAGGTCAGATAACAATGTAATATGCAAATACTAAATAGGGTATTTACATTATGTAAACCCTACGATTATATGTGTGGCTTCTTCTCCTGATAGAGAGTAGTGATAACGCCCTTTGGTGTGGAGGTTGAAGAATTCCAAAGATGAATAGACTAATAATGTTGTACTAAAAAAATAAACACCATATAATGCATTGTACTTGCTATTTGAACATTCTTTTCCGCCATATTTGGGTACGCCCTGAACCTAATGGAATTTTCTATCAATTCCGAAAGGGATTATGACGTCATATAACATGACATCACAATGCCGGATATCTATAGTTGGGTTCGAACGTGATCTTTTGGAATCTTGTATCAATCTGGAATGATGTCACAATGCAAAGTTTGGAATTTTCTGGTGAATATCGTGTTGTATTAAGGCTTAAAAATGTAGTTTTATCTAATCAGGAGCTAGCAAAATAAAACATATTTATCAGGAAACATAGGACGACCGGCGTTATTAACATTTAATTTATTTGAATAAAATTGTTCAGAGGGTGAAGATAAGTGTAGTATTAACGGTAAATTGAAAACGTTTGCGACTCTACAAAATTGGTCAATCTTGTTTTACATTCCCGTTTTAAAAAGTTAAACTCACACTTTTCAATGATGGTACATTGGTAATGTAAAGTAAGTAACTTTTGTTACTGAATGAAAATACTTATTCACTTGTTCTTGTTTTTAAAACCGTTTTCGCCGTAATTAGCGCCCTTCTCCTTTTCTGGAAAAGAGTTGAAGTTAAGTATAAACACCCCCTTTCCATGGATATAGCAATGTTTTACAGCATGTGATGCCTATAACATCAACATTGTATCCCATAAGACATGAACTGTGAATCCCGACATCATGATGCGTCTCAAAGGATAAAAGGCATGTTTACTGTTGTACAATCCATGAAACCTCTAATATATTATGTTTTTTTATAAAGGACAGACTCATCAGCCCCATTTGATGCAATTATTAATACATTAAATTAACCTCTATTTAAGACACCTGTCTATAAAAGACATATCTGCTTTGTCTTTTGGTGTCCATTATAGACAGATTTAACTGTATGTAATATTCAACTTAATGAATGAATGACTTGTCACCTTCCTCAAAAGGATAGGGTAGCTTTAAACATAACGTAATATGTTTCTGAAAGGCTGCAACCTGTGGGGTTATTTGTCCATGAATGGATACAGCCTGTGGGGTTATTTGTCTATGAATTGCTACAGCCTCTGGGGTTATTTAACAATTAAAGGATTGTTAGATTGCATTTTTTGGAGATATAAATGCAATCTGGGTGGCAGATAAATAGAATATATCTGCCACCCAGATTGCATTTATATCTCCAATAAATGCAATCTAACAATCCTTTAATTGTGATATTTACATTTTACTTTCTAGTTCAAAGTAAAAGATAATTTAGATGTGAGTGAACATTTGAATTTCCCGCTTCAGCCATTTAACCTTAACAGCCATGTTCAATGTGATAAAAATAGTCCCTATCAAAATTTTCAGTTTACTTTCAATTATTCAGACATTTAAAATATGTTATAAGTTTCATAACCAAACTGGTTCATTCAACTGCAATGTCAGTTTTCCCGAGCGGACTAACATGGTGTCAGTAAACAAGACTCACATCCATTTATGTAGATATTATTACGCCAAGTCTAGACTGCATTTGTTGGCTCATAATGCAGATCACGATTATCATTAGAGTAATGGGAGTCGCAGTGCCTAAATGTAAATACTTGTCCATGAATGGCTACAGCCCTTGGTGTTATTTGTCTGTGAATTGCTACAGTCTGTAGGGTTATTTGTCTGAGAATGGCTACAGCCTGTTGGGTTATTTGTCTGTGAATGGCTACAGCCTGTAGGGTAATTTGTCTGTGAATGGTTACAGCCTGTTGGGTTATTTGTCTGTGAATGGCTACAGCCTGTAGGGTTATTTGTCTGTGAATGGCTACAGCCTGTTGGGTTATTTGTCTGTGAATGGCTACAGCCTGTGTGGTTATTAGTCTGTGAATGGCTACAGCCTGTAGGGTTATTTGTCTGTGAATGGCTACAGCCTGTTGGGTAATTTGTCTGTGAATGGTTACAGCCTGTAGGGTTATTTGTCTGTGAATGGCTACAGCCTGTGGGGTTATTTGTCTGTGAATGGCTATAGCCTGTGGGGTTATTTGTCTTTGAATGGCTACAACCTGTTGGGTTATTTGTCTTTGAATGGATACAGCTTTTTGGGATATTAGTCTGTGAATGGCTACAGCCTGTGTGGTTATTAGTCTGTGAATGGCTACAGCCTGTGGAGTTATTTGTCTGTGAATGGCTACAGCCTGTGTGGTTATTAGTCTGTGAATGGCTATAGCCTGTGGGGTAATTTGTCTGTGAATGGCTACAGCCTGTGGGGTTATTTGTCTGTGAATGGCTACAGCCTGTTGGGTTATTTGTCTTTGAATGGCTACAGCCTGTGGGGTTATTTGTCTGTGAATGGCTACAGCCTGTGGGTTTATTTGTCTTTGAATGGCTATAGCCTGTGGGGTAATTTGTGTGTGAATGGCTACAGCCTGTGGGGTTATTTGTCTGTGAATAGCTACAGCCTGTAGGGTTATTTGTCTGTGAATGGCTACAGCCTGTAGGGTAATTTGTCTGTGAATGGCTACAGCCTGTAGGGTAATTTGTCTGTGAATGGTTACAGCCTGTGAGGTTATTTGTCTATGGATGGCTACAGCCTGTGGGGTTATTTGTCTGTGAATGGCTACAGCCTGTCGGGTTATTTGTCTATGGATGGCTACAGCCTGTAGGGTAATTTGTCTGTGAATGGTTACAGCCTGTAGGGTTATTTGTCTATGGATGGCTACAGCCTGTGAGGTTATTTGTCTTTGAATGGCTATAGCCTGTGGGGTTATTTGTCTTTGAATGGCTACAGCCTGTGGGGTTATTTGTCTGTGAATTGCTACAGCCTGTAGGGTTATTTGTCTATGGATGGCTACAGCCTGTGAGGTTATTTGTCTTTGAATGGCTATAGCCTGTGGGGTTATTTGTCTTTGAATGGTTACAGCCTGTAGGGTAATTTGTCTGTGAATGGCTACAGCCTGTGGGGTAATTTGTCTGTGAATGGTTACAGCCTGTAGGGTTATTTGTCTGTGAATGGTTACAGCCTGTGAGGTAATTTGTCTGTGAATGGCTACAGCCTGTGGGTTTATTTGTCTTTGAATGGCTATAGCCTGTGGGGTTATTTGTCTTTGAATGGCTACAGCCTGTGGGTTTATTTGTCTTTGAATGACTATAGCCTGTGGGGTTATTTGTCTTAGAATGGCTACAGCCTGTAGAGTTATTTGTCTGTGAATGGCTACAGACTGTGTTTTTTTTTCATGAATGTCCAGTTGAGGCCCTTTGGCACACGTCTTTTCTGAGCCCTTGGAGTACTACTGGAACTACTATTTGAAGCAGACCTATAAGAATATTTGTCTGCTTTCTGAGTGTCGTTTTCTCCATTTAACAGCATACTAATCCATATTACGTCGCATGTTTTTTTTTCAATTTGTCTCGAAACACTAGACCCATCCATTAAATCCAGTTTCATTTTCTTTTCTGTCAGGTAAGGGTATGTGTCAATTAAAAGTTTTGCCACCTCACTTATCTGTCCGTCATTTGGATAAAATGTATATTTCGTGAAAGATTCTCCTGTATGCTGCAATAATTCATGTTCAAAAGCCCATGAAAGAGTTGATTCTTTCTTTAAATGACTTGATAAATGCGTTGAGTATTTGCACCGTCAAGTTTGAAATCTATTTGCCACATACCTGAGCCCTTTCTTAGCACTGAAATTAAGTAGCATATAACAGTGACTTGGGAACGAAGAAAACGAGCTCATACAAAAATCTGAAACTTGGAACACTTGTAAACCTCTGTGAGATTTACATCCCTGTGGTATACGTGTATTTGGGAAAATCTGGTTACCGAGAGATCTGGGGTAAAACATGCCAAAATCGTCATTTTCATCGCTGATTTCTGTTTAATTCACCCCAGTGAATAAAATAACAAAGTTGAAAAAGTGAGTCGTTACACAGTTTAAGCAATTCTGAACAAAACGGAAATGGAGCAATTCTATTTCCATATAAGGCAATCGTTGAAGATTAGCTTGAATCCTACACGCATTTCCGTTAGGCTTTATACTACTATAAAAGTGCGTGGACCTTGACACTAGCGCGCACACACACTGTATGTTGTGTATGTGAGGTTGTGTTGCTGTGGGTTATTAAGGCTTGTTGGATTTTCTATAAGTTTGTGTGATTAATCAACAGATTCCTGACGAACGTTACAAGTCACTTCTTCATCATACACACGGGGACAGATATTGAAGACTGTGTAGTTTTTGCCAGACCACGACTCTTCTCCAACGGGTATGTGTTATAATTAACAATGCTCTTTTCTGCTTTTGTTGTACTGTGTTGATGTTGAATGAAACGCCATGGTGGTTTGATCACGGTAATGGTTACACAATTGTACTGTAATATAGTGTGTATTGTGTAAGCTAAATAAAGATAGACTTACCTGTAATTTAAAATCTGGAATGAGTTAAACACATGTCTAAAAGGTAAAAATAAAGTGTTGATTTGATAAATAATTGAACGTGCTATGTGTTTAAGATGCTATCTACACCGCTGACAAGTGGTAATATTCTTCAGTAACAAAAAGTACTTACTTTTTACCATTACCATTGTGGAAAAGTTTGAGCTTCTAATTTTAAGATAAAAATATTAAAAACAAAACCATTGTGTCCCGAACAAAACCATGACACTTTATTCTATGTGGAATTAAGTACAGGTCCTCTCCATCAAAAGCAAAATAATTATTAAGATTAATTAAATTTAAACTTATCAAATGAATCAAATAATTGAATATGCCACGAGCCTTTATTACGTAGCCATACGAGTAAAATAATATTTATCCCATTACTAATATTATTGAAAATATATACGAAACATTCAATTTACTTTCCATAAGATAGACGAAATCTCGCTTGGGTATCACGTTTTCGTGTGTGTGACGTCATGTTTTGATGATGTCGTCATTGATACATTACACATGTGTCTTACGATATTTGTGACATAGAAATATGATATGGCTGAACGGCCAGTTATGTGATAAAGACAGGTATGTATACGATTAAACACCAATAAGTGTTCAAATAAAGAGTGTCATTCATGCCCCGTCGGCAGTTGAACATATGTTAGTTAATTATCAGTGGATCAATTAGCTAATTATCAATTAGCTATAAGTCGGAAAATATACAACTGATATGATGATAATGAATAACTACAATTATCATCCTGATCATACGTGTAAAGTAAAGGCGGATGGATAAAGTGCGTATCGGATGGATGTATTTGCGTGGCCGTTGATAAAATGACGTGCAGTTTGCATAAGGGCAGGTACAGAGGATGTGGGTGTCATTTAAAATCAAGATTATACCTGTTTCATTAATTCTTTAAACTTTTAAATGTATTGACCTTTACTCATAAGATATCACACTATTCCATGGTTTATTTGTTTGCTATATAATCAAGTCAAAGAAACGAAAACCCGATTTTCCTACACGCATGTTACTGGTGAACAGGTATCTGGTAATTTTCGTGTATGTATAAGGAAAAGTATGCAGCTAGTCTTGATAAGACCTTCTCAAAATAATATAAAGATACGTTTGTAAACCATAATTGTCTTACAGAAGTTTTGAAATCGCTTTAAAACGTCCATGACGTATGTGTGTAGTAAAGTGGTTTGCAGACAAAAGTAAATATGCGAATATAAGTAAAACGATATGAGGTGGCAAGATTTTAAACAAGGAGATACTTTTTGCGGTGGCAGAATTTTAAACAAGGAGATAATTTGAGTGCTTAAAACGATTATTACCAAGATTGGTATATGAATTTCTCATAACCTACATACACGACAATTAACAAAAGTTTGCTCTCCACTAAAATCGGATTTGCATTGATTATATAGCACACAAATTAACCACAGAATAGTGTAATATCTTAGATGGACACTTACAAATCATCAATGCATTTAAAAGTTGATAAAGGAATGGAATAGATATAATATCTATAGCTAGTGACGTCCAGATATGCATTACCTGTCATCCGCAGCGTACTGTATCCATCTGCAACGCACTTATGTACAGTCGTTGTCATTTCATTGACGGCCGCCATGCACTTTATCCACCAGCAACGCACTTTATCCATTCGCTTTTACTTTACACGAATTATCAGCGTGATAACATCGTGTCACGCGATGGTTTGCTGGTTTTTCCTGTTTTGAGGAACATTGTAAGTCACCGGAAATTCCTAATATTTCCTTAAGTGGTTTCATATGTACTAGCTATGAAAGCGATAATGTGTGTGTATGCATTGTAGGTCACGTACACAAAACTTTGTTTGCTACATTTTCAAATACGTATATCTATATATGTAAAAGATAAGTTTTTCTCGTATTGCTCTATTTTTTATTTTAACACGCTGAATTCATTTTAATAACTTGTAAAGGATTAATAGATATTAAGTGTTTTGATATCATATGTCTAGGTAATTCACGCAAAGTAAGATGACTATACGCGTATACAAAGTGTGTAACAATAGTTCAGGGTCTCTCTGTTATTAATCACGAAGGTTAATTTACCACACTGATTGTATTTCTTCATATCGTCAGTACTGTCTCTATCAGTAGGTAAACTATTTACAATAAGAGGACCAGAGGGCCTGTATACCTCGTCTGGTTTTTACTTATTATAACAAAAACTCTTACAATTAGAATTAAAAACAAAATTGACCTCTGTCTTATAATGATGATATCAATACCATATGACTATGAGTGTTATACAATGCTAAGTTTCAGAGAAGAAGTTAAAATGAACGTCGCCATATTGACCCGTTTTGGCCCAACCCCTCAGGTCCTCGGGGTGAGCTCAATCATTAGTACATTTTTTAATCTCCATCTCTCTATAAGGATGCTGTCATTGTATTATGAGTGTTATTCCATTCTTCGTTTCAGAGAAGAAGTCCTGTATATAAAAGTAAACGTATTGGCACTTTTGGCCTCGCCCTTCAGGCCCCTTGGGATCAGTCCAATCATTTTTACAATTTTGAATCCCCACCCATAAGGATAATACAGATACAATATGAATACTAATCAATGCTTAAGAAGTGATTAAAAGAAAACAGCTAAATTGACCCCTTTTGAACCCGCCCCTTGATTATATAGCATGAAAATGAATTACGTGTGTTGATTCGTTACTTGTTGTTGGAGATGTCATGTGTGTAAGGGGTACCAGTGGGGAAATTATTGCAAACAAATTATCATTATATAAACCCAGAGAAGTCCGAATGGGTTTTTTTCTTGATGATGTGCATTATTCTCAGAAATTACACAAGGCGGCGCTACATTACTGGTTAGACGATAAGGTAGGTCTAGAGAGCTCCGATGGTTTCAAATGTTTGGTGTTATTCGTGCGGAAATCCTCGAGTGTTGGTTACATCGTGGGAGCGCGCGGAGCACATGTTTATAGGCCCAGCTATTTATAGAACTTGTACAAACTCTCCGTACATGATACAAAATGATATGCTTCACTTAATGCGGTATGCGCTGAAGTGCATCTTTAGATGTTAGGCTTGTCCACGTATATATCCGTACCTTGTATATATATTAGACGGACACACCACTAGACCTTTCCGAAGCGGGGATGTATACAGTAACACAAGTGATAATTTGTAGAGTGGCAATGATTATTGGCTTACCGTTAAATACAGTAACACAAGTGATAATTTGTAGAGTGGTAACGATTATTGGCTTACCGTTAAATACAGTAACACAAGTGATAATTTGTAGAGTGGTAACGATTACTGGCTTACCGTTAATACTACACTTGCCGAAGCGGGGATGTATACAGTAACACGAGTGATAATTTGTAGAGTGGTAACGATTATTGGCTTACCGTTAATACTACACTTTCCGAAGCGGGGATGTATACAGTAACACAAGTGATAATTTAATTGTAGAGTGGTAACGATTATTGGCTTACCGTTAATACTACACTTTCCGAAGCGGGGATGTATACAGTAACACAAGTGATAATTTGTTGAGTGGTAACGATTATTGGCTTACCGTTAATACTACACTTTCCGAAGCGGGGATGTATACAGTAACACAAGTGATAATTTGTTGAGTGGTAACAATTATTGGCTTACCGTTAATACTACACTTTCCGAAGCGGGGATGTATACAGTAACACAAGTGATAATTTGTAGCGTGGTAACGATTATTGGCTTACCGTTAATACTACACTTTCCGAAGCGGGGATGTATACAGTAACACAAGTGATAATTTGTAGAGTTGTAACAATTATTGGCTTACCGTTAATACTACACTTGCCGAAGCGGGAATGTATACAGTAACACAAGTGATAATTTGTAGAGTGGTAATGATTATTGGCTTACCGTTAATACTACACTTGCCGAAGCGGGGATGTATACAGTAACACCAGTGATAATTTGTAGCGTGGTAACGATTATTGGCTTACCGTTAATACTACACTTTCTGAAGCGGGGATGTATACAGTAACACAAGTGATAATTTGTAGAGTGGTAACGATTATTGGCTTACCGTTAATACTACACTTTCCGAAGCGGGGATGTATACAGTAACACAAGTGATAATTTGTAGAGTGGTAACGATTATTGGCTTACCGTTAATACTACACTTTCCGAAGCGGGAATGTATACAGTAACACAAGTGATAATTTGTAGAGTGGTAACGATTATTGGCTTACCGTTAATACTACACTTTCCGAAGCGGGGATGTATACAGTAACACAAGTGATAATTTGTAGAGTGGCAATGATTATTGGCTTACCGTTAATACTACACCTGTCATCACCTTCTGAACAACTTTATTAAAATAAACAAAAATGCTAATTTCCATCACGCAGGTCGTATTATATTTACCGCTGTTTCCTTATTAATAACACCCGTTTGTTGACTATTACTGCGTCAGACGGCAAAACAACAATATCAATCTCCACTAGTTTTTAATTTATAGATTTAAATTTGCTTGGTGATGTAACCTCATCTTAAACCAGCGTTTTCAATTTTATATATGTTGTAATTGATTTAAAGAAACTATTAGTTTTGTTTGACAAAGTAGTGGCCCTTTCATACATGTAGCAGAACGCTGATTGAGTTTGATATTGACTGTGAAGGCATCATCGGGAGCACTTGAAATATTTCTTCATAGTTGAATTGTCAGAACAATCCGACCAACTATCCTGTAAATGCTTTCTAATGAATAATGCTGTATGGTAGCCTTGTTAGTTTTTTTTAAGCTAATACTTGATAACCTACACATTGTATTATTATCTCACTTGTCCTGTGTATTTGTAAGGAATCTTCAATGTCTGTTTTCACAATCGAGGTTTTCTTTACTTTTGTAGCGTGATGGATTATATTATCGAATAAAGGCATAAACATATACACCATACTGCTCAGATAACTGATAGTGTCGTCTTTAAACACGCAGAAAAAAACATTAACACAATCATAAGTTTTAGGTGGAAATTTGGATTAATATTATAACCATGTTAATACGGCAATACATGTATATACACTCAAATCTAAGTCACACAAAACAATATCTAAGTTACGATGTAATGACAAAATAAAATCAGTGTGTACTATTATTACGGGTTGTCCTGCACACCGTTTAAGGTGTATATACACTTTTATCACTACTGTGACTTCAGGCTGGAAATTCTCTACATTGTTGGTCTCGAAAAAAATGGCGTCGTTTGGTAAAGATTACCAACTCGTCCATTTATGCGATCAGTAGATGCACACTTGTAGCTCTTTGTACGTTCAAGGTTTTTTACACTATACTCCTGAACAGTGAGGCACAGGGGTATATGTTGTAGAAGTGTTAAATGGTTTTTAGATGGTTTGTGTGAGATTTTTAGAAGATTATTCTTAATTATTTAAGCATTGGTTTCACTATTTTGTAACTTCACCGTTGTATGCAAGAAATTTTGTTTGCAAACTAGATTTATTTCAGAACCCAATGAAGTTAAGGAATAGTGGCATTATTGCTGATAATTATTTTTCAAATACTATTTGATAAAATAAAATACGTTTAAATGTACGACTCCATTATAATTGATATTCCAATGGATTGTATTTTACAAATCAATTCACAACGCCGATGTATCTATTATGACGTCATGATTACGTCGGAATTACGTGCCATTCTGAGATTTTGTTTTCAAAGAGTCAAGAAGAAAATGAAACGTCCGGACTTATTATGACAACAAAGAAAAATTGATAATCAATAAAAAATAAAATGCACTTCTGTTTTCGAATGTATGATCTGAAAACATATCATATAATTCAGACCATAATATAACTATAGAAAATAAACTGAAATAATGGTAAAATAAACAAAGATACTTATTCAAGTAGTCTACTTAGCCAAGGAAACATGAATATAAACCGGATCCGAGGTTCTTCTGTCGTCAGCAAAGGCATGCAAGGAGTTTGTATAAATGTTATAAATGTACAAAGATGACATCATGATATAAATCTGAGTCGTCACACACTATTGGAAATACGATGTATTAACAGGGACTTAGATACTGTAGTACATGCATGCAATGAAATCTCAGAAATCCATCATGACTTTCGGAGTCCCTCGTAATCAAAATGTTACGTTTCGGAACACCTCGCTTCAGCCCGCAGCAGACGATATCGGATAATCAAAGAAGGCGCCGTTTTAACAAACTGTGAATATTGACTAGGCTGAAAAGATCTGGATAAACAAATGTTATAACTTTACACAGGTAACATCATGGTAACTATATAAGGAATCCTACTGACATTAAAAACCTACGTAATACATACATCATAATTCTACGTCGTTTCAAATGAATGCCATTTCGAGAAAAAGTTGTAAATAATTTGCTCTGTTTTGCCCAACATCTTGAAAACATTGTTCTTTTATTTTCTTTTTTAAATACACGATTCGTCAGCATGGATACTTTTGTTCTCGCTCCTTATTTCATAAATCTACAAGCTTAAGTGAAATATTTAAAGATCTAGATCTATCAGGCAAATAAAATGTTATCTAAGGAATCTGCAAATATTTTCTACTTTCAAGTGAAATTGAAGGAAACTTTGTTGGAAAGAGAACTGTATTAATAGAGATTTTGTTCTCATTTTTAGTTTTTTTTTCGCAAATAGCATATATGTAGTAGCTATATTGCAGCCTATCGGCATGCACATGCCTGAATTTGGAAGCTTGAATTGACTGAGTGACTTACTTATGGAGTCAATTTAATAAAAGTATTTTATCAATTCATTTCAGATGGTGCCTTAAATTACAACATTTCTCTTAACAATAGTGTAAATGATAGGTATCTTAATTATTATAAATGATTAACTTCATAGTTATTTTTTGACGTATTTTTCAGATAGTTCATTTCTTAATCTTAGAATATTTTGCCAAAACCTTATTTTTTGTGATGTTTAAAGTGTCTTTTACGTCTACATAAACAAATGCAAAAATTAATTTCAGATGGTTTTCATAAACGTTAACATTTGCCCTTTATAATGGTAGAAGTTAAGTTTCTTTACTATTCATAATAACAAGTTCGGTCATTTGTAGTGTTTTTAAAATAATCCACTCCTAATTAATATAACGTTTAGAAATAAAACACTGACAAAGTATTTAATATGCTTATTTAGTATCTGGATTGTGAACGTTAGAATGGCTTTGATTACTGACTCAAGGCATTAAATCGATTAGCCTTAAACTAGTGATATTTTTGCATGCCTGCAATATATACATTACATATAAACTCAGATTATATTCAGCGTGTTCGGTTAAATTCAGAGTTGTGTGTCAATCAAACCCAGTTTTGTTATTTGCACTGAGCGGAGATCCTGGGTCAGTCCTACCTAGTCATGGGTGCACCACACCTCGTGTGCTAACTGTCCAGCTGAGCTCCTCAGAAAAGATGGTTTGAGGTCAAAGAATGTACACAATACCAGATACGTAGCTTTATCCTACACACCCACTATGCAATCGAGGATTCTCGGATAAGTTTGATAAAGTATAACATTCCATACTTACAAATGCTGATTTTAAAATAAATTATTATTGTTTCACATCAAGGATTTATATGTGAGAAGGATTTGTCAAACGGGGTTTTAGATGAATCCGTTGCGAGAGCTTTTGTGTTTGTGCACTGACCGTGACGTTAGGCGACGACTGATTTCCCTTTGATATCCGCCGGCGCATCCTTTGGTGTAGCTTGCGGGTGCCAGGCTTACCGTCTAACTTTTTGAAGCGGGCTGTCATCTCATGAGATGTCATATTTTTTAATGAAAATTTAACACATTTTTTTTTATTTCTTCTGTTCTTATTCCAAAGACTAGACATTGTGAAATTCATTAAGCTTTACAGTGGTATTTCGTTTGACTCGATAAGGCAAGTATTTGTGGAGAAAAATGGTTTTTATTCCCGGTTCAGAGGCGTCTCGTGTAGTTTTTAGTAGTGTAAAGAGACAGTGACGAATCCTTCTCAATTAAACATCCTTGTTCCACATGTTATAGACATTTATTTTGAACAATTGAAGCTAGGCGACAAATGCAAAGCGCTGCCGGCCCATCGTATCACACCAGTTTCTGTTCATACGGAGAGTAGGCTAGAAACCTAGTTTATGTTGTCAAAAAAAGTGTATTTGGCTTTTTTTCTGAAATAGATCACTAGACATTTATCTGTCATAATGTCTAAGTCTGGTGTCAAGGCCAGAGTATCTCCAGGTAAACATCTACAATTCACTGTACAGTATATAGAACCATACAATAGTTTTTCTTAGTAAATACATCTCTACTACATCAATAAGTTATTTTCGACGCAAAAGAAACAAAGATCAATTTATATTTTTTATGTATATGTCTATTTTATTGCATATCATAAGTTTCCAATTCAAATTTAGAATATATCATGTTTTCAAGTCCATATATTGCATTTAATATATTTATCATTTACGTGAAATACAAGCATTTTCACAAGTCATAAACAACTTTGAGATAAAGCAAAAACCAGTGATATTGTGTTTTGGGAAACGTTTTGTTTAATAATAAGCTATCAGTAATACAATATATACGGAGGTAATACAATCATATACCGAGGTAATACAACCATATACCGGGTAATACAATCATATACCGAGGTAATACAATCATATACCGGGTAATGCAATCATATACCGAGGTAATACAATCATATACCGAGGTAATACAATCATATACAGGGTAATACAATCATATACCGAGGTAATACACGCAACTTTCAAATTAAAAAAATGATGCATATCAATCAGTTATAAAGCGATATTTTTGCAAACTGTCTTCTTTTATTAAAACATGTATATTTTTTTCTTTACTAAAAGTAGTGTACGTAAAAATAGCTTATAATTACGTATCCTTTATTAAAAACCGAATGTCTAAGATCATGCAGAATTAAATCCACTGCAAATGCATCGTTAGTAACCATATCCGGTGTACGGCTATTATTTAACGATTTCCGCCTCCGGTCCTCTTGTAGGGTCCTTTCGTCAGCATAACGAATATGGTAGTCGCTGACTACCTGGAATGTCAGATACAAATATCTTATCCTGGCGACTCCGGAGTACAGCTGTCGTCTGGACGACGGATTTCTCAGTTAGATTATAGTTTGAGTAGTAGTCATTATTGTAATATCAATAAATAACAAAAGGCAGTTTTTAAGTATAAATGTTATTATTAAGAAATCATCAGAGTTAACTTACAATATTTATAATATGCAATAGAATAGCAACCTTATGAAATCTCTAACTAGAATAAGTGAAGTTCAAAGAACAACTTTAACTTGCAACTAATATAAGAGTACGAGCCTCAATCCATCCACAGATAAATTCACAATAAATATGAATTAACAGAAAGCATAGTAACTCTCACTAGGGATAATAAATAATATAAGTAATTGATTTTTGACAAATAGCTAAAACTATAATTCCACTAGTTAAAAATCACTATCATTTAATGTGAACCTATCACTGGCCTATTATATAAGAGTAATATTGCTATAAAACGATATAACTAATATTGGCTCATATATAGATAGACAATTACTTAATAAGTTTTAAGGCAATACGAATCGTGATGCAGATCCAATAAATAACATGTATGTATACTAGTGATAACACCAAGTAATAACCATTACGTACATTTCGATTCAATATGACTATAGTTGGGGTGAACCCGGTGCCGGTCGAACGACTACTGGCTGCCCAGCGCATCGGACCCGGTATTTATACCCAAAGCTGTCAGTGACAGCCACGCGGCTGTCAGTGACAGCCCAGTGACAGCTTGAACTGTCATTTGGTAGCCGCTGGCAACCGGAAGCTGTCATCGTAACCAAGTTACGCCAAGAAACTAACAATCCTTACGACTATTAATATAGTTCTAAATGCAATACTAAAATCATTAACTTAGATAATTTATACAAAAACTATAACATATTTCCAACTCAATAATATTCCGGAAATCATACAAAATCTAGAAGAGCCGGATACGACTCTTAATTTACTAGGTTTGCTCAAACGCCGGTCGACCTTCACCTCTCGTCATACATAATTGACGATGACAACACATTCAACTAAGATTAGGACGAAATAAGCTTCGTACCTATAATAAACACGTGATGGTGTGCTGGTTTTTTCCTGTTTTGGGGTACTGCGTCACTGGAAATTCCTAGCTTGAATCATCATCTCAAATGTACTGAGTGTAATATACCGTAGACGTGTGCATTGTAGGTCGCGTGCAAAAATGTTTGTTTGCCACATCTTCAAATACAGACATGCATATATATACAAATCTTTTTTTTTTCATTTGTTGCTCAATTTGCATTTTCACACTGTAATTTCAAGTTTATAACTTGTAAAGGATTTAAAGATTTTAAGTTCAAATGAATGCATGCATTTTGATAAAAGTTGTAAATGAATTGCTCTTTTTTGTCCAATATCCTAAAAACATTTCGCAACGATTCGTCAACATGAATTATTTTTGTTATTTGTTTTTCATTAATCTACAAGCCTAACTGAACTAACTGAAATGTATAACAAGAGGCCCATGGGCCTTAACGGTCATCTGACTATTGGCACAATACAACACCTCAAAGAATATAGCAGTGGCAAACAACTAAGGCAATACAAAAGAACTCTCTTAATAGAAGAAGTTCAGGTTCTTATATATTTGATGAATTAGACCATGAATGAAGGTCCCTCGATCCCCACCATGCTACAAGTCCAATATTCAGCCTATAGGACTCTTAATTATTTACAAGAAGTCGTTTAAAGATTTTAGCCTATTTGACCCCTGTGACCTTCAATGAATATCAAGGTCATTCATTTGAACAAACTTGGTAGCCCTTCATCCCAGCATGCCAGATGCCCAATATCAGGTCTCTAGGCCTTTTAGTTATTCAAAAGAAGTTGTTAAAAAGATTTAAGCCTATTTGACCCCTGTGACCTTGAATGAAGGTCAAGGTCATTTATTTGAACAAACATGCCCTTCATCTCAGCATGCCGCATGCCCAATATGAGTACCCTGGGCCTTTTGCTTTTTGAGAAAGAGTCGTTACATATTTTAGCCTTCTTGACCCCTGTGACCTTGAATGAAGGTCAAGGTCGTTCATATGAACAAACTTGGTAGCCCTTCATTCCAGCATGCTACAGGCCAAATATCAGTACCCTGGGCCTTTCGGTTCTTAAGAAGAGGTCACTTGAAGACTTTAGCCTTTTTGACCCTTGTGCCCTTGAATGAAGGTCAAAGTCATTTATTTGAACAAACTTGCTAGCTCTTCATCCCAGCATGCCACAGGCCTAACATGAGTACCCTGGGCCTTTGGTTTTTTGAGAAGAAGTCGTTTAAAGATTTTAGCCTTTTTTACCCCTGTGACCTTCAATGAAGGTCAAGGTCCTTCATTTGAATAAACTTGGTAGCACTTTATCCCAGCATGCCGCAGTCCCAATATCAGGTCTCTAGGCCTCTTAGTTATTCACGAGAAGTTGTTAAAGATTTTAGCCTATTTGACCCCTGTGACCTTGAATGAATATCAAGGTCATTCATTTGAACAAACTTGGTAGCCCTTCATCCCAGCATACCAGATGCCCAACATCAGGTCTGTATGCCTTTTAGTTATTTAAAAGAAGTTGTTAAAACGATTTAAGCCTATTTGACCCCCGTGACCTTGAATGGAGGTCAATGTCATTTATTTGAACAAACGTGGTAGCCCTTCATCTCAGCATGCCGCAGGCCCAATATGAGTGCACTGGGCTTTTTGCTTTTTGAGAAAGAGTTGTTTACATATTTTAGCCTTCTTGACCCCTGTGACATTGAATGAAGGTCAAGGTCATTCATTTGAACAAACTTGGTAGCCCTTCATCCTAGCATGCTACAGGCCAAATATACCACAGGCCTAACACGAGTACCCTGGGCCTTTCGGTTTTTTGAGAAGAAGTCGTTTAAAGATTTTAGTCTCTAGGCCTTTTAGTTATTCAAAAGAAGTTGTTAAAAAGATTTAAGCCTATTTGACCCCTGTGACCTTGAATGAATATCAAGGTCATTTATTTGAACAAACTTGGTAGCCCTTCATCTCAGCATGCCGCAGGTCCAATATGAGTACCCTGGGCCTTTTACTTTTTGAGAAAGAGTCGTTTACATGTTTTAGCCTTTTTGAATGAAGGTCACGGTCATTCATTTGAACAAACTTGGTAGCCCTTCATCTCAGTATGCCGCAGGCCCAATATGAGTACCCTGGGCCTTTTGCTTTTTGAGAAAGAGTCGTTTACATGTTTTAGCCTTTTTGAATGAAGGTCACGGTCATTCATTTGAACAAACTTGGTAGCCCTTTATCCCAGCATGCTACAGGCCAAATATCAGTGCCCTGTGCCTTTCGGTTATTGAGAAGAAGTCGTTTGAATGAAAAGTTTACGCACGGCGGACGGCGCACGACGACGGACGGTGCATGATGACAATAGGTCATCCTCGATGACCTAAAAATGTAACGTGAAATATCGTTAAAACATTAAAATCAGAACTACATGTAACTACATGTATGAGATAGTGTATACAAATGTTATCAACTTATTTAAGGAATCTGCAAATATTTTCTACTTTCACGCGAAATTGATGAAACAATTGTTGAAAACGAACTATACTGTATTGATAGCATTTTTAGGTAAAGTGCATATAGTAGCTATGTACCACGGCCTATCGGCGTGCGCATGTGCTGATTTGGAAACCTGAATCGACTGTGACCTACGAAACATTATCGTAGAATAAGACCACAATTATATGCTTCCAGTTTCAGAATGATATCCAATCAGAAATGTATGTATTTTATGAAAACATGCACCATGTCCCTGTGAACGTAGTATTTCAAATGTTCCAATGAAACATATAGCTAAATTAATTGTGGTCTCGGTACGCAACCGGATGTGGATAACTGTAGTTATGCTCTATAAGCATGGTGACCGCTGATCTAGGTCAGATTTCGCATGCCTCAGTTTATTCTGTATTTGCATATTAGAGTTATCTGCCCTTGTGGGTAGGTATTAATTGTGACGTCATGTGTTTGCGAGCGTAACGCCATACGGAGAAAACGACGTAAATTGCGCTCACAAAATAATGATGTAACAATCAATACCTTCCCGCAAGAGAGCTTATTCTGTAATGTGCAAAGACGGAATATGTGTGTAGGGTAATGCTGACCGTGCTGACAACTACATTTTGTACATTTGTTTATAAGATAAAATAACTAATTTTTGAAGCGTGGCGCTCAACCGTATCTCTGTATTAAGAAGAAAATAGCTATGTAAATTTGACCATTTGGAAGGTACCTGACCCCATGTTATGACCTCGATAGTGGGTAACTGTGTTAATAGATGTGGGAAACTGAAATGTAACTGAAATGAAATAGTAAGTACCACACATCTGACATGAGTATATTTAATGTGCAAATGGACACACGTGTACCACACACCAGTAACATATATACATAGAGATTGGCAACGCCACCATTTTTACGATCGGCAGATGTAACTCTGTATATACTTAGGGGTTTTTAGGTCACCTGAGACGAAGTCTCAAGTGACCTATTCTAATCGCCTTTTGTCCGTCGTCGTGCGTCGTGCGTCGTCCGTCGTGTGTTCGTAAACAATTTACATTTTCGACTTCTTCTCAAAAACCGCTGAAGCAATTTCAATGAAATTTTGCACAAACCTTCTAAGGCATAAGGCCAATCAAAATTGTGAATTATATGACCCCCATCCCCAGGGGGCTGTGGGAGGGGCCTAAAGGGGTAAAATTTACTAAAATTTCAAAAATCTTCTCCTCCACTCACAGAAGTGGTAGAATCAAATACTCTTTATAGATAGAAAGGTCTCAAGGCCCTCTACAAAAATTGTGAATTATATGACCCTGGGGTCTCAGGTTTCCCCCTGGGGAGGGGGTCAAGTTAACTATAGCTTATATAGGAAAAACACATATATGAATGTTTTTTGCTTATTTTTCATAGGAAATTAGTCAAACTGGGTTAGAATGTTTAGCCTGAGATAGCATTTTATCGTCATATCCATATTGGTCCTGACTGACTCCCAGGGGCCTTAGGGGCGGGGCCAAAAAAGGGTCAAATAGGCTAAAACTTCAAAAAACTTCTTCAGAATTTACAGATTTGATGGAACCTGATACTCTTCATAGATTGGAAGGTCTTAAGGCCCTTTACAAAAATTGTGAATTTCATCGCCCTGGTATCTCAGATTTTCCCCTGGGTAGGGCGTCAAATTTACTATAGTTTATATAGGAAAAAACACATTTATGAACATTATTTGCTTTGTTCTCACAGGAAAATAGTCAAACTGGGTTAGAATTATTAGCCTGAAATAGCATTTTAACACCATATCCATATTTGGCCTGGCCTGGCCGACCCCCAGGGGCCAGAGGGGCGGGGAGAAAAGGGGTCAAATAGACTAAAACTTCAAAAGTCTTATTCTGAATTCACAGATTTGATGGAACCAAATAATCTTCTTATATTAAAAAGTGAAATTTATGAAATCACTGACATTGACTGACTTCTTGTTTGGTTTTGTTGTTTAACATTGGCAAAGCAAAATGGAATTCCAAGCATAAGGTTTGGTAACATAATACACTATCAAAATGAAAAACAAAAAATAAAAATTCTGAAAGGTTCAACTTTAAAGTTTATCCTAATTCGTAAATACTTTTTACAGATTTGAACCAACTTAGCAATGCTTTTCTGTAGCAACACACAGGTGACCGTCAATGCCTCTTGGCCTCTTGTTAAATAAACTCTTAAATAATTTAATACAGCAGAATAGCTTTGATATATTATAAAAGTTCAGTAATTTTCAGATGGTTTGAGTACGATTTTGGTTGAAAAAATAATATTTTAACTTATATATTAATAAAACAAAATGCACTTCCGGTTTTGAATGTATGATTTTCGAAAAACCAGGTAAAATTGCTGATTTTCATGCTTTCAAAAATCTTATTAAATAATATCAGTCGGGAAAACTGATCACATCAAACCATGATATAATGTTAAAACTTTGTATTGATGCAGAAATATCATGTATAAAAGAATACACTTAAACGTAGTTAGCCAAGGGAAAATGCCTATAAACTGGAGGTCCCGCTGCCTGTCAACAAAGACAAAGGAGTTTCCAATCTTTATGTATATATATTTCTGTTATAGACAATGGGAACCTATTGTACATGTATATCACATACTTTTGTGTCATTAAAGAATAGTTCATGGATTTTGATAAAGTTTTAATTATAAGATTTACTTTCGTAAACATATGAAAGACACGTATATCATAAATGTACAAGTCCTTCAAAAATTATATACTAGATTACTTACCTTAGTACCAATTTTCTCCGCTAGACTGCGCTCTTAAATATTTTTCGGGGCGAAGTCAAGCGGAGGGTGGAAAAGACTATGGCGGTCACTAATATTCTAGTCTATCTAAAATAACGATTTATTAGTATTTAAGAGCGCAGCCTAGCCTACTAAGCTAAAGCAGGCAATCCAGTCAACACACGACTTTCGGAGCCTCTCGTATGTTTTCGGAACACCTCGCTAGCTCGCAGCAGACGACACCGATTAGGCCTAACACACTGAGAATATTGAATAGGCTGAAAAGATCTAGATATATAAATGCGATAACGTTAATTACGAAGGTAATATCATGGTAAGTATAGAAATGCATCTTACTGACACGTTCATCATTTACATCGTTTTCATATAGGTAAACAATAATGTTGTAAATGTAAATTTAATACTTGCTCCTTTTCAAGTTTTTGCCAAATATCTTAAAAACATATTTTTTGTGTGAAAAAAACCGATTCCTCAGCATAAACTTGATTGTTCGCTATCCATATTTCATAAATCTACAATTCTAAGTGAAATATAAATAATTTAACATGAAATATCTCACTTTTTCTAATTTCGGTCAGCCAATATTGGCACAGAAAATATATATTTCAAGCTCAAATATCGCAAAACGTTGTTCGAGAGCGCCCATATTTCTTCACATATTTGAAACCTGCATGAAAAAATAGCAAGAAAATAAGACATGTTAGAAAATAATAGCATGTGTTTCCCAAAAGTATGAAGCTACCTTAAAATCATAGCTATATAGATCTACGGGAAATTGTATACAAATGCGTTATAAAGAATCTACAAATAATTTCTACTTCCACGTGAAATTGAAGGAAAATTGGTTGCAAGACGAACTACATTTTTGCTATATGCATATAGTAGTTTTTACGGTGTATTGACGTGTGCATCCGCGGATTTGGACGCCTGAATTGATTCAGGATCGGGGTAGAGCACAGGGACATGGCACAGATTTTTAATCGAACAATATATATCAACTTCACTAGCTACTTATTTCTCAGTGTCACGTCATAATTTGTCAACGTCGATAATAATAGAGTGACGTCATGTTATGTTGTGATTGCGTCTTGCATTGACGTCAAGACTGATGTTGGAAAGCGTACAGTATGTGACGTCGTCGTTGTATCAAAAACGTTACGTGTTCATGTGTGGTATAAACATCTGTAACTCATTTTGGCGGAAAAGGATCTTATTGGTGAGTTTGGTGGATGAAACGATTCTGAAACGGACTTGAACTTGATTACAATGGCTTGATAATGTGCGCATGATTTATATAGTCCGACAATGAGTGTTATATTGTTGAAGTAACTTTGAAAATTTGAATTTAATAATACGTCAAATGAAAATTATTTCATCCTAAATTTGTTTTCAATTACAAGAATTTGATATGAATGGATTCTTTAATAAAAGATGACTTTTGAATATTAATTAGTGACTTTTTGCTGATGGAAATATCACTACATCTTATTTACATATCTCGGCAAACACACGTTACCTTATCTTCGTCGGGTTTCTATCGGCTAAAAACGGATGTAATTGTGGTAGAAACAGATCACACGACTCGTGGTTGTTGGATATGGAATTTATTCCACGCGAGTGAGTTATTTTAAGAAACAACTCACTCGTGTGGAATAGTTGTGTAACCTCTATATATACAACGTAAGCTTACATGGGTTGTGTTTTATGCAGTAATCGCGCAGAGATGTTCATGGTCACCTGAGAGCGATCTCAGTGACCTATTCTAAATCGCCTTTTGTCCGTTCCGTCGTGCTGTCGTGCGTCGTCCGTCGTGGTGTTCGTAAGCCAATTTTACCATTTTCCGACTTCTTCTCAATAAACCGCTGAAGCAATTTCAAATGGAAATTTTGGATCACAAACCTTCTAAGCCATAAGGCAATCAAAAATTGTATTAATATGCCCCCATCCCCCAGGGGGCTGTGGGAGGGGCCTAAAGGGGTAAAAATTTACTAAAATTTCAGAAACTTCTCCTCCACTCACAGAAAGTGGGTAAGGAACCGAAATACTCTTTATAGATAGAAAGGTTCTGACAAGGCCCTCTACAAAAATGTGGAATTTTATGACCCTGGGAGTGGTCTCAAAGTTTCCCCTGGGGGGAGGGGTCAAGGTTTAACTTAGCTTATAATAGGAAAAAACACATATATGGAATGTTTTTTTGCTTATTTTTATAGGAAATTTAGGTCCAAACTGGTTAAAGAATGTTTAGCCTGGAAGCATTTTTATCGGTGCCATATCACGCACGGGTCCTGACTGACTCACCAGGGGCCTTAGGGGCGGAGGGGCCAAAAAAGGGTTCAAATAGGCTAAAACTTCAAAACTTCTTCAGAATTTACAGGTTGAATGAAACCTGGATACTCTTCAATAGTGGAAGGTCTTAAGGCCCTTTACAAAAATTGTGAATTTCATCGCCCTGGTACTCAGATTTTCCCCTGGGTAGGGCGTCAAATTTACTATAGTTTATATAAGGAAAAAACACATTTAGAACATTATTTGCTTTGTTCTCACAGGAAAATAGTCAAACTGGTTTTAGAATTATTAGCCTGAAATAGCATTTTACACCCAATACGAAATCCATATGTCTGCCTGGCCTGGCGACCCCCAGGGGCAGAGGGTCGGCGGGGAGAAAAGGGGTCAATAGACTAAAACTTTCAAAAAGTGCCTATTCTGAATCACAGATTTGATGGAACCAAATAAGTCCTTCTTATATTAAAAAGTGAATTTATGAAAGTCACTGACTATTGACCTGACTTTCTGTTTTGGTTTTGTTGTTTAACATTGGCAAGCAAACATGGAATGTCCCTAAGCATAAGGTGGTCACGGTCATTCATTTGAACAAACTTGGTAGCCCTTTATCCCAGCATGCTACAGGCCAAATATCAGTGCCCTGTGCCTTTCGGTTATTGAGAAGAAGTCGTTTGAATGAAAAGTTTACGCACGGCGGACGGCGCACGACGACGGACGGTGCATGATGACAATAGGTCATCCTCGATGACCTAAAAATGTAACGTGAAATATCGTTAAAACGTTAAAATCAGAACTACATGTAACTACATGTATGAGATAGTGTATACAAATGTTATCAACTTATTTAAGGAATCTGCAAATATTTTCTACTTTCACGCGAAATTGATGAAACAATTGTTGAAAACGAACTATACTATATTGATAGCATTTTTAGGTAAAGTGCATATAGTAGCTATGTACCACGGCCTATCGGCGTGCGCATGTGCTGATTTGGAAACCTGAATCGACTGTGACCTACGAAACATTATCGTAGAATAAGACCACAATTATATGCTTCCAGTTTCAGAATGATATCCAATCAGAAATGTATGTATTTTATGAAAACATGCACCATGTCCCTGTGAACGTAGTATTTCAAATTTTCCAATGAAACATATAGCTAAATTAATTGTGGTCTCGGTACGCAACCGGATGTGGATAACTGTAGTTATGCTCTATAAGCATGGTGACCGCTGATCTAGGTCAGATTTCGCATGCCTCAGTTTATTCTGTATTTGCATATTAGAGTTATCTGCCCTTGTGGGTAGGTATTAATTGTGACGTCATGTGTTTGCGAGCGTAACGTCATATTTTTCGGAGAAAACGACGTAAATTGCGCTCACAAAATAATGACGTAACAATCAATACCTTCCCTCAAGGAAGCTAATTCTGTAATATGCAAAGACGGAATATGTGTGTAGGGTAATGCTGACCGTGCTGACAAGTACATTTTGTACATTTGTTTATAAGATAAAATAACTAATTTTTGAAGCGTGGCGCTCAACTGTATCTCTGTATTTAAGAAGAAAATAGCTATGTAAGTTTGACCATTTGGAAGGTACCTGACCCCATGTTATGACCTCGATAGTGGGTAACTGTGTTACAAGATGTGGGTAACTGAAATGTAACTGAAATGGAATAGAAAGTACCCCACATCTGACATGAGTATATTTAAAGTGCAAATGGACACACGTGTACCACACACCAGTAACATACATATAGAGAGATTGGCAACGCCACCATTTTTACGATCGGCAGATGTAACTCTGTATATGCTTAGGGGTTTTTAAATAAACTCTTAAATAGTAAAATACAGCAGAATAGCTTTGATATATTATAAAAGTTCAGTAATTTTCAGATGGTTTGAGTACGATTTTGGTTGAATAAATAATATTTTAACTTATATATTTATAAAACAAAATGCACTTCCGGTTTTGAATGTATGGTTTTCGAAAAACCAGGTAAAATTGCTGATTTTCATGCTTTCAAAAATCTTATTAAATAATATCAGTCGGGAAACTGATCACATCAAACCATGATATAATGTTTAATCTTTGTATTGATGCAGAAATATCATGTATCAAAGAATACACTTAAACGTAGTTAGCCAAGGGGAAATGCCTATAAACTGGAGGTCCCGCTGCCTGTCAACAAAGACAAAGAAGGAGTTTCCAATCTTTATGTATATATGTTTCTGTTATAGACAATGGGAACCTAAGGTATATCACATACTGTTGTGTCATTATGAATTAGTCCATTGATTTTGATAAAGTTTTAATCAATAGATTTACCTTCATAAATATATGAAAGACAGGTATATCATAAATGTACAAGTCCTTCTAAAATTACAGACTAGATTACTTACCTTAGTACCAATTTTCTCCGCTAGGCTGCGCTCTTAAATACTTTTCCGGGCGAAGTCAAGTGGAGAGTGGAAAAGACTACGTCGGGCACTAATATTCTAGTCTATCTAAAATAACGATTTATAAGTATTAAAGAGCAGGTAATCCAGTCAACACACGACTTTTGGAGCCTTTCGTATGTTTTCGGAACACCTCGCTAGCTCGCAGCAGACGACACCGATTTGGCCCTAGGCCTAACACACTGAGAATATTGAATAGGCTGAAAAGATCTAGATATATAAATGCGATAAAATTACAAAGGTAATATCATGGTAAGTATAGAAATGCATCTTACTGACACATTCATCATTTACATCGTTTTCAAATGAATATTTGCATACAGGTTGACAAGAATGTTGTAAATGTAAATTTAATATTTGCTCCTATTCAAGTTTTTGCCAAATATCTTGAAAACATTTTGTTTGTGTGGAAAAAAACGATTCCTCAGCATAAACTTGATTGTTCGCTATCCATATTTCATAAATCTACAATTCTAAGTGAAATATAAATAATTTAACATGAAATATCTCACTTTTTCTAATTTCGGTCAGCAAATTGGCACATAAAGTATATATTTCAAGCTCAAATATCGCAAAACGTTGTTCGAGAGCGCCCATATTTCTTCACATATTTAAAACCTGCATGAAAAAATAGCAAGAAAATAAGACATGTTAGAAGATAATGGCATGTGTTTCCTAAAAGTATGGAGGTACCTTAAAATCATAGCTATAGATCTAAGGGAAATTGTATACAAATGCTATATAAAGAATCTACAAATAATTTCTACTTCCACGTGAAATTGAAGGGAAATTTGTTGCAAAACGAACTACATTTTTGCAATATGCATATGGTAGTTTTTACGGTGTATTGACGTGTGCATGCGCGGATTTGGACGCCTCAATTGATTCAGGATCGGGGTAGATCACAGGGACATGGCACAGATTTTGAACCGAACAATATATATCAACTTCGCTAGCTACTTATATATCAGTGTCACGTCATTATTTGTCAACATCGATAATAATAGAGTGACGTCATGTTATGTTGTGATTGCGTCTTGCATTGACGTCAAGACTGATGTTGGAAAGCGTGCAGTATGTGACGTCGCCGTTGTGTCAAAAACGTTACGTGTTTATGTGTGGTATAAAAATCTGTAACTCGTTTTGGCGGAAAAGGATCTTATTGGTGAGTTTGGTGGATGAAACGATTCTGAAACGGACTTGAACTTGATTACAATGGCTTGATGATGTGCGCATGATTTTTTATAGCCCGACAATGAGTGTTATAGGGTAAAGTGATCGTAAGTCGGACACCCTTTGTGTTCAGAACAGTAGTACGTCGTGATATGAAGACCATTATTAATGTAATGGGTACCGTCCGAGAGAGCACACTTTCTGCATCATATTTACATTTCGATACTCTCGTTTTTTACCCTACGATACAATACAGAGCAAATAAAGTACCTAACCTGCAATTCGATCGAGAGTCGGACGCATTTGACTTTGAGTCGGACAGTCCAGATTGCTTTGATATTACGTCGGACAATCGGATTAAGTTAACATTTTATACAATTCTGAATAAAAAATATTAGTAATTGATCAAAAAATAAGAAATTTGTTGTTCATATTACTTTCGGTAATTGACATATCGCCAGCTGTCAAGCAAACTGCACATGACTTTGCATTTGCTATTGTTGAAGTAACTTTGAAAAATTGAATTTGATAATACGTCAAATGAAAATTATTTCATCCTAAAGTTGTTTTCAATTAGAAGAATTTTATATGAATGGATTCTTTAATAAAAGATGACTTTTGAATATTTATTAGTGACTTTTTGCTGATGGAAATATCACTACATCTTATTTACATATCTCGGCAAACTCACGTTACCTTATCTTCGTCGGGTTTCTATCGGCTAAAAGCGGATATAATTGTGGTAGAAACAGATCACACGACTCGTGGTTGTTGGATATGGAATTTATTCCACGCGAGTGAGTTATTTTAAGAAACAACTCACTCGTGTGGAATAAATTCCTAATCCAACGACCAATAGTTGTGTAACCTCTATATATACAACGTAAGCTTACATGGGTTGTGTTTTATGCAGTAATCGCGCAGAGATGTTCATTTATCTACGACAGGTACATCAATATATGTATGCAGGTGTCAATCCCTATATCTGTGGTTGAAGCTAATATTAAATAGTATACATCTGGCATGTATACGGGTATTTGTGTCTTCAAAATTGATATTTACAAACAAATAGTTTACATTAGATGGCAGACGCCGAAAATCGCCACTCTAACTTATGAGAGTAGAGTCGATCCCGTTGTTCTTATGACGTCATAGGTCAGGGGTCCCTAATTCGAATCGAGGTCATGATCAATGGCTTTGGGCTTCAGGTGTGTTCTAGAGAAAAGTCGCATTATCTCTAATACCGTAATCGCTATGAAACTCGTACTTTCTCCATTCTAAATTTTATCCAATGAATGTGTTTGTTCAAATTTAGGTCATGGTTGATGGTGACCCCTAGATATTTCCCAGATTCTACATTATCCAACATTTCATTGTAAAGTGTGTAATTAAATTTAATATGGCTTTTCTTCCTGAAGATGTTAATAACAGCACACTTTTTGGTATTAAATTACGTTTGCCATTTATCTTCCCGGTCTTCTAGTGACTTCTAGGTCATTGTCCAGTTTCTGACAGTCTTGCAGTGAAGAGATTTCTGTGTAGAGGAGGCAGTCATCAGCAAATAATCTAAATCTACAAGAAACTGAGTCTATATATACTATATCGTTCATGAATACGAGAAAGAGAAGTGGGCCGAACACTGTCCCCTGGGGAACCCCGGAGAGGACTGGGGCACTATCTGAGTGAATTTAGTAGATTATGGATTGCATACATGTATACATATACATAGTTAGTACAAGGATTTATAAGTGAGAAGGATTCGTCACTGTCTCTTTACACTACTAAACACCACGCGAGACGCCTATAAACCGGAAATGAAAACCATTTTTCTCAAACAATACTTGTCTTATCGAGTCAAACGAAACACCGATGTTATAAGTTAATTAAATTTCACAGCGTTTAGTACTTGCTTTAAGGACGGACGATTTACAAGAAATATCTTAAATTTTCACAGCTCATGACATGACAGCTCCCTTCAGAAAGTAAGACGGTAACCCTCGCACCCGCAAGTTACATCAAAGGGCTGCGGCGGCGGATATCAGAGAAAAATCAGTCGTCACCCAACGTCACGGTCAGTGCCCAAACACGAAAGCTCCTGTGCTGAACTTGCCAAAAACCCAGTGTGAATTATTCTTCTCATATACGTCCTTGGTTAGTACGAGCAGAAATTATTTACGTCTCTAGAACGAGAGAATCAGACCATATCATATCCAAACAGCTTAGTAGTGATGGCTAAAAAATTTTCGTGTTTCCGGTTTTACCTGCGTTGCTCCGGTACTGCTCTCCCAAGTAAATATATATTTAACTAATGGAAATTCATAACAGGAGAAATGAAACATTTTTTATTATTTTTTGAATAATAATAATATCACTTTGAAAATTAAAAGCTAATATGAATTTAAGGCAAAGCCTCAGAAGAGCGCAGCTACATGTAAAATATTATAACATTATAACTTTATATTGTCTATATTTTTCTACGAGATCAACACTAAAATATTTCACTGCCATACAAATACTATCAATAGTTAGAAAGAATTCAAAACAATCCAAATGATAGTTCAATAAACTTCAATCTTGTTTTTATCAGATGCAGAGAAAACTTGGCAACATGCAATGCTATCAAAAATACGCGCGAATCTGTGCCGTCGTCTTTGGCGTCAGGTTTTGTGACGTCACTTCTGACGGCGCCGTGCGCTTGAGAACATACACAGTATACATTAGACCAGTACATTTATTGCGTTGTTCTTGTATATGAGTAAATTTAAAATATTAAATGCATATATATTTAAAGCGTATACTGATAACACATTAGTCTAGTACAGAAATTTCAAATCTCGTCGTGCTGATAACGAGAATTAAAACATGGCTGCCTACATGGAGGCGCGAGACTTTTCCCCCGGGACACAATTTCAAAGTCCAAGGGGTACTGGAATGTATTGGATTCTATATGCTCACACACGTGTTATGGTTAGTAGAGCTTCGCTCTACGCGGCCGAAGGCCGCGCAGAGAGCTGCGCTCTTCTGATATGTAAGACTTAGTCAAAATATCCTTCAAGCGAAGATGAGCACAATGAATCATGACGTCACATTACGACACCAAATGGCGCGAAATAGTAGGATTCGCATACGCGGCACCATCCGGAACTCCTCGGGGAAATTACATAGATATATTCTCGCCATAATACCCGATGAGTTCAGGATGACGCGGCACTCCTGGCCTTGCATGGACACAGAGAAATCCGATTTTTTGTGTTCATTTCTTTGGGTTTATGCTAGACAATTATTATAAGAGCGCAGCTCTCTGCGCGGCCGAAGGCCGCGTAGAGCGAAGCTCTACTAACCATAACACGTGTGTGAGCATATAGATTCCAATACATTTCAGTACCCCTTGGACTTTGAAATCGTGTCCCGCGGGAAAAGTCTCGCGCCTCCATGCAGGCAGCCATGTTTTAATTCTCGTTATAAACAAAACGAGATTTTAAATTTTCGCTGTAGGCAAAACGTATCACCAGGATACTCTTTGAAATTACTGTAAGTAGTTTTAGATAACTACACAAGGATAATAACGACACAATAAATGTACTGGTCAAAATGATATACTGTCTGTGTGTTGTCAAGCGCACGGCACCGTCAGCCGTGACGTCAGGAAGCTTGGTGCTAAAGATGACGCCACATATTCCCGCGCATTTTTGATACATTTCGCATTGGAAAGACACACGAACGAAAAATAATCCAGTTGAATATTTCTTTCTGACCTGAATGTGACGACTGCTAGACACAAATATTGAAGAATAGCATTGATTAAAAATCAATGATCAGGCTATAAGTTTAAACAGTTTTTATCTCATTCTGAGGTTATAATCCTAACTATATTTACATTTTTTATATGTAGCTGCGCTCTTCTGAGGCTTTGCCTTAAATTCATATTATCATATACTTCTTTAGTTTGAAGTACGTCCTTTTATTTCTAAATTATGTCTTCGACATGAAATAGAAAATAAAAAAAAAAACACAATTAGAGCTTCGCTCTTCCCATGCCGTGCATGATTCATATTAGATATTCATAATACATTTCAAAACGAACCATTTGTGCCGTTTCGGTACTACCGTACCGATACAACTGGTACGATCAACTAATGGAACGCTAGCTATATGCTATACGTAACTTCCGCTGTGTCAAGGCGTTGTCAAACCAACAAGTCCCCGTATGAGGATGTACGTACCCATTATTGTACCTCCAGCACTCATGTAGTGGATCGCACTGACAAAATTATCGACTAAATATCCCGGAATCAACAGGTAAATATCCGTCGGATCAGTCAGCTTAGGACAGCATGTAACTATGATTACGCTATAGTATTTTTTCAACTCACTAAATTAAACTTCCGGGTTCCTTGTATGGGCAGGGCCAAATAATCATAATCTGCCTGCAACCTTTGGGCCCTTCCCAGCATGACGACCATATATATAGCATCTGTCAGAAATCTTCCATCCGGCCAGGGCTGTTATAATTAGAAGTTTATAAGTTAATTATCAGGTTGGGGATACGATAGTCCTGCATGGATAAGTTTGTTACGCAAATGCAGGATTCTCATTCTGTGAAATGAAAATGGATAAACTTGATTTAAAAATTTGTAGCAAAAAAGGGCGTCATAATTTTCAGATAGCCACATAACTGTTTGAAGACTTCATGATTTTGTGTATGAACTATTGGATTCTATTATCTAACTTTGTTATGAAGTGACAATTTAAGTGCTCTCCATATATATAGACTACAGTGTATAAGCCATCAGTGTATAAGCCATTTAGTGCAAATGTCATGGTTGATTGACTTTTACCTGTGTTTTATTTTTAGCCCCATAATAAGCTGTAGAGACGATTTTGTTTGTGACTTTTCAAACATTTAGATAATAAAATTTGTTTCTTTTTGAGTAATAATGTGGAAAGTTGTATTAGTGATAATGCCATGTAAAAATTATGACGCCCTTTTTTGATAACAATTTTTAAAACAACTTTATCAATTTTCATTTCACAGAATCCTGCATTTGCGTAACAAAATTATCCCTCAAATACAGGACTGTTTCTCAAATGCAGGACTATCCTGCATATATACGAGAGTGTCCCCAACCTGATTATATAAGCAAGCTTTTAAGATGATCAAATTTTCAGTCCAGGGTTTACTTTCACTGTCAGGTCCGGTAGCACTGCTAAATCTGGCTGACATAACTGATCATGATCGAGAACAATGTCGATGTTTGCTTTTTGATTGTATATATATAGAGATTTAAATATAATTGGGATAAGTAACTAGGGCTGTTCTCGCGATATCACGTACACACCTATTGTTATCGTAACGGATGAACGGTTATCACGAGGCCAAGCCGTGCGTCTGCGCACTATAGCTGGAGGCGAGTTATCATAGTGCTAGCCCATGAAGCTGTGTATGTCATATTTGACTAGAAACCAATAAACATCATAAAGTATCTCATAATTGCATAAGAGACGCTCATCGCATGCATGTATATATTATATGTTTTTTTTTATGAAAAACTGTAAAATTAAAACCTATGCATTGAAAGTTCTGTAAATAATGATCAAAGCGTTCGTAAATTTTGGTGATTAATGACATATTATAAAAGCTTTTCTTGATTCATGAGAATGAAAAAATACGACACATATAAATTTAATGAGTTAAACCCTGTAAATTCAATTCGGCTTTAGTAAAAAGATTGCTTGGTAAAGCCAGATATTTAAATAAATTATATTCAAATCTCTGGTAAAGCGGAATATTTACATTTCACTTAAAATTGACCTTTATTAAAATACGGTTCTATGCATTATAAATAAAGCTGTTTGGGAAAATCAAGATTAGAAAAAAAATATCCTTTTACAAACTTACTGTATAGCCTTCGAGACACAGGTAAATGGACCCCCGTTGAGTTAAGTGAGGCGATGACCTGGGGCGGTGGCCAGGTGTTCTGGCCGACGGTTCACCTGATGACAGTATGACACCTGTGATTATAGCAGTTGCAAATCACTTTCCGTTATTTAGGTATCAAATTATGTTATCTATCACAGCTCAATCGGCACTGTATCTCTTCGCCATGATATATTGGGTACATTAGATAACTAGTGACACTTGTACTTGACATTTAAAAATTTCCATATGTACAAACTCAATCAATAGACAATATCAATATTTGAAAACTAAATGGAAATCAGCCAATTATTGAAATCAGAGTATGTGGTTTTAATTGTGCTATCTTTCCCGACCCTATCCAGGGGTGTACAATTCTGAAAATTTTGCACTAGCCCAAGGGCTAGTAGCATTTTATATGTGCATTTTACTCGATCTGGATTTTTTTTACAAACCTGTACAGAACAAGTACATGTCTAACAGTGTGTTAAATACCATTCTGCTAATAAAGATATCGCACAGATTGTTTCACAGGTACCAGGTATTCATTTAGTAAAAACATTCTTGAGTCAATATTGATAATACAACAATGCCATCACATGCAAAATACTTTAGATTTAAAATTATGGTTCTTATTTCACTCAGATATTTCCTTTAAAACTATCAGTAGAAAGAAAACACAATTAGTATATATCTATTAAAGTTTAACTTTGATATTAAAAGCTTAGCAGGAAAATGTAAAGCGAACAATCAGTATTTATTACCTGCTGTTTTCATTTTATAGGTATGATGAATTTAGTAAATAGTACAGTTCATGAAAATTCTGTAAAAAATCTTTAATTGAAATTACTGTTTTACTGAACTCTTTCTTATTTTCCCTAATTTTCTGAGCATTGAAAAAAAACTTTATCTAGTAACATTTGCATGATACATTCGTATTTGAATCAAATGATGCCAATTTCATATAGATTTATTCCAAGAACTACACAAAATCAATTTTACAATTTACTATGAAATATTTTGTAAATGATTATTAATTAGCACTGCTGATTTTCATTTACAAGTTTTCAATATATCATAAAAATATGCGAAAGATAAGATGAAAATATGCAAAAATATTGTACCTATAATTATGAAACCTCTATTAAAGTTATTTTGAAAAACATTCAGTGGGTTTTTTTGTGTCAGCTGTGTTAACTAAGCATACCTATGTATCTGCAAGTGTACATGACAACATTTTACTGTGTATTTTAATTACTTCAAAATGATCCGCTATCCATCTCACAGCAGTAGTTATTTCTGAATCCAACCCCCATATACTCAAATTTATAACACTAAAATGATAATGATGCTAGATAATAAAACTGTCACTTCATAATTGATTCTTATCTAGAGTCAAGAAATCTAGATTTTCCCGTTCCCTGTCTGACAGCAACCTCGCCAAACACATGGCCATCTGGGTCACTCAAGCGCTTAACTTTCATCAATTACATAACAAAAAGTTTGATGCACCTAGATGAAGAATGTTATTTACGTTTGGGAACCATCGATATCATTTGCTTCAGTTTTGACGACACATTTACTGCTAGTAGAATTCTGAATGACAATAAAGGCTAAACTGCTGATTTACAACTGAAATTTCAATGTGAATATAGGATTTTAACAGAAATTTTCACTAGCCCACGGGCTAGTAATGATCGTGAAGCCACTAGCCCTGACCTAAAATTCACTAGCCCCGGACATCGGGCTAGTGGAATTGTACACCCCTGCGAGTATCGGAACGTTAACAGTATCGTCGCCATTATAAATTTAGGGTAGCTGACTAGCTTCGATGATTTGTGTACAGTTTTAACACCGACAATTCAAAGGTTTAATATGTTTAAATTCAATCAATTTAATATCCTAACATGTAAAATTTACCAAGCAACAAATACTTGAAAACTAAATGGAATTCGGTCAATTATTGAAATCAGAGTACGTGGGTTTTATTATACTAATTTATTATTTCACGGAGCGATCGGTTGTACCGATCGATCAAGTAACCATGCCGGGATGAGGAAATTCACAGTTAACATTATGTTTATTTAGTGTAACACCTCTACAATTATGAAAATGTGATGAATTAATCAAATAAATAATATTTCCAATAAAGAGCAAACTTTAAGCTATTTGGGTTTTTAGCTCACCTGGTCCGAAGGACCGAGGTGAGCTTATGGGATACCGCAACGTCCGGCGTCCGGCGTCCGTCAACAATCGACTTCTTCTCCATAACCGCTGGTCGGATTTCAAAAAAAATTGACTGGTACCATCCTTATGGGCTACATACTGAAAATTGTACAAATGATAGGACTGACCCCCAAGGGGCCTGTGGGGTGGGGTCAAAAGGGGTCAATTTGGCTATTTCCATATAAACAACTTCTTCTCTGAAACCAAGCGTGGGATAGCACCCATAATGGAATGGAGCATCCTCATAGGGTGGGGATTCATAATTGTACAAATGATAGGGCTGATCCCCCAGGGGCCTGAGGGGCGGGGCCAAAGGGGGTCAATTTGAAAATTTCCATATAAACGACTTCTTCTCTGAAACTTAACATGAGATAGCACTCATAATGCAATGGTAGCAACGTTATAGGGTGGGGATTCAAAATTGTACTAATGATAGGGCTGACCCCCTGGGGGCCTCAGGGGCGTGGTTAAAAGGGGTCAACTTGGCTATTTCCATATAATTGACTTCTTCTGTGCAATTTAAAATGGTATCACGCTCATAATGCAATGGTAACATCCTTATAGAGTTGGGATTCAAATGGTAGCATCCTTATACGGTGGGGATCAAAAATTGTGCAATTAATAGGGCTGGTCAGACCCCCCGGGGGCTTGAGTGGCGGGGTCAAAAGTGATCAATTTGGCTATTTCCATATAAATGACTTCTTCTCTGCAACTAAACATGGTATTACGCTCATAATGCAATGGTAACATCCATGTAGGGTAAGGATTCAAAATTTTGAAAATGATGGCCCCCCCCCCTGGGGGCCTGAAGGGTGGGGTCAAAAGGGGTCAATTTGGCTGTTTCCATATAAACGACGTCTTCTCTGCAACTAAGCATGGAAGATCACTCATAATGGAATGGTAGCATCCTTATAGGGTTGGGATTTGAAATTATACAAATGATAGGGCTGACCCCCGGGGCCTTAGACGGCAATAAATGCGGGGTCAAAAAGGTCAATTAGGCTTCTATTTTTATATATATTTTTTTTCCTCTCTGAAGCTATGTATTGGATAGCATATTTATATGGTATCAATAGCATCATTATATGGTTGTGATTCAAAATCAAACTTTTTGAGTCAATTTTGCTAATTTTTCTCATTGTCCGAGTCTTTTTGATAAATACTAAAAAAAAACAGGTGAGTGATACAGGCCCTCTGGGCCTCTTGTTTGCTGTTCATCTCCTGTATAAATATACCTAGATCGCTTCATCGGAAGAAGCGTAGTTTCAATATGGCGTCGTTAGACTGTTCCCGGCTGTAATTTATACATGCGATGCACTCTGGGATAGCTTCCACTGCGGGCGTCGTTAAGTAAGGCTATGGGGTACCTTCTTATCTCTACTATTTAAATTACTGATATAACATGGGAAAAGTGACATTATATTGTGATTGTTACTGTAGTTGCTAATATTCATGGGGTTTTCATTTCGC
>SAYR01046930.1:142385-272255 GCA_004382745.1 Argopecten irradians irradians
CAAAGATTGTAAGAAATAAAAATCGTTACACATACTATCAATGATAGCGAATGTAAGAGGAATGTCGCTTTATTTGCAGAAGGAGAACTCAGTGAGGCATGCGGTGGTTCGATTGTGTGCGATGACGCTTTTTCTCAATGTATTGACGGTGAGGTCGGAGGAACTGTGTGTAGGTGCCAAGTAGGACATTTCGACAGCAATGGTTATAGCAACTCTGGTGGAGTGTGTACAAGTAGTAAGTATATACGATCACATATTTAATTCAATATGGTTACCTTAGTAGAAAGGATTTCAGATGTTAGTTGCCGATTTTGGTATTTTTTGAAAGAAGCCGTATTCAGTCGAAATCTACGATTGGGGGGACGATGCTGAAATATATCATTTTCTAACTTGGAATCATTGGTTATCGGAAGACCAGTGTTTGTCTGTTGTCATGTATACAACTGATTCTAATCTTGGCAATATGATTGATATTTACTTAGAGGCACAATCCATTCTGTAAAAAGTCTGCAAATTGAATTTTCATTGTGTTTTTGTTTTGTGTTTTACAGTGGATAATTTGGAAGCGACATCGCTAACATTCTCTTCTGTAACGGCCGACGAGGTAACTATTAACTGGGCACCTCCTCAGGAATCTTCACAAGTCTCCAATTACACCGTTGTTTGGAGGGTGAACGGCAGCTCTGTGGTCAATGGAAACCTGACTGTAGGAAATGATGTGACGACAGCAAATATAACTGGGCTCACACAGGGTACAACATACGTATTTTCTGTTGTTTCCGTGGAAAGAGGAAGTCGTGCTGTTGCACAGGAAATCGAATCTGACGACACCGTTACATTAACCTCCAGTAAAGTATCTTCTTTTCAAGGTGAGTTTTTTAATTCCTGACAATGAGAAATGGAAATCCAAAAGGAAAAAATTACAAAGATTGTAAGAAATAAAAATCGTTACACATACTATCAATGATAGCGAATGTAAGAGGAATGTCGCTTTATTTGCAGAAGGAGAACTCAGTGAGGCATGCGGTGGTTCGATTGTGTGCGATGACGCTTTTTCTCAATGTATTGACGGTGAGGTCGGAGGAACTGTGTGTAGGTGCCAATTAGGACATTTCGACAGCAATGGTTATAGCAACTCTGGTGGAGTGTGTACAAGTAGTAAGTATATCGATCACATATTTAATTCAATATGGTTACCTTAGTAGAAAGGATTTCAGATGTAGTTGCCGATTTTTGGTATTTTTTGAAAGAAGCCGTATTCAGTTCGAAATCTACGATTGGGGGGACGATGCTGAAATATATCATTTTCTAACTTGGAATCATTGGTTATCGGAAGACCAGTGTTTGTCTGTTGTCATGTATACAACTGATTCTAATCTTGGCAATATGATTGATATTTACCTAGAGGCACAATCCATTCTGCAAAAAGTCTGCAAATTGAATTTTCATTGTGTTTTTGTTTTGTGTTTTACAGTGGATAATCTGAAAGCGACATCGCTAACATTCTCTTCTGTAACGGCCGACGAGGTAACTATTAACTGGGCACCTCCTCAGGAATCTTCACAAGTCTCCAATTACACCGTTGTTTGGAGGGTGAACGGCAGCTCTGTGGTCAATGGAAACCTGACTGTAGGAAATGATGTGACGACAGCAAATATAACTGGGCTCACACAGGGTACAACATACGTATTTTCTGTTGTTTCCGTGGAAAGAGGAAGTCGTGCTGTTGCACAGGAAATCGAATCTGACGACACCGTTACATTAACCTCCAGTAAGTATCTTCTTTTCAAGGTGAGTTTTTAATTCCTGACAATGAGAAATGGAAATCCAAAAGGAAAAAAATACAAAGATTGTAAGAAATAAAAATCGTTACACATACTATCAATGATAGCGAATGTAAGAGGAATGTCGCTTTATTTGCAGAAGGAGAACTCAGTGAGGCATGCGGTGGTTCGATTGTGTGCGATGACGCTTTTTCTCAATGTATTGACGGTGAGGTCGGAGGAACTGTGTGTAGGTGCCAAGTAGGACATTTCGACAGCAATGGTTATAGCAACTCTGGTGGAGTGTGTACAAGTAGTAAGTATACACGATCACATATTTAATTCAATATGGTTACCTTAGTAGAAAGGATTTCAGATGTAGTTGCCGATTTTGGTATTTTTTGAAAGAAGCCGTATTCAGTTCGAAATCTACGATTGGGGGGGACGATGCTGAAATATATCATTTTCTAACTTGGAATCATTGGTTATCGGAAGACCAGTGTTTGTCTGTTGTCATGTATACAACTGACTCTAATCTTGGCAATATGATTGATATTTACCTAGAGGCACAATCCATTCTGCAAAAAGTCTGCAAATTGAATTTTCATTGTGTTTTTGTTTTGTGTTTTACAGTGGATAATCTGAAAGCGACATCGCTAACATTCTCTTCTGTAACGGCCGACGAGGTAACTATTAACTGGGCACCTCCTCAGGAATCTTCACAAGTCTCCAATTACACCGTTGTTTGGAGGTTGAACGGCAGCTCTGTGGTCAATGGAAACCTGACTGTAGGAAATGATGTGACGACAGCAATTATAACTGGGCTCACACAGGGTACAACATACGTATTTTCTGTTGTTTCCGCGGAAAGAGGAAGTCGTGCTGATGCACAGGAAATCGAATCTGATGACACCATTACAGTAATCACAAGTACGTATACTTTTACTTGATATAAGGTTTTTATCCGATTTTTTTCTCTCTGAAGATGGGGTGGCGCAGCATCTATTTTGTTTAATTGTAGATTTTAAATGGGTCTATCTTCTTAATTATACATTTTCACATCTATACAAACGTCATTTTTACCATTAGGTAAACATGCGTCATTGTGGTTTAAATTGCATTTTTACGTAATATAACAATAAGGGTAACATTTTCAATGTGTCTGATGGTTAAAAGTTGTTTCTGCTTCGACCTCCATGTTATACTATGACCTTTTAACCTTTAGTAGCCAAACCTTTGGACACAAATTGCAGCTCGTCCTTTTTTATTTAGATAAATTAGTATGTGAATGCTATTGAATGTACAGAATGTATGTGATATTGTTAATATGGCAAATGCACAGGCCACCAATGCCTATTTTCGCCATCTCCATACAGGACAACACAAAATGTATACATACAGTCATGTAGTACAAAGATTACTTAGTGTTGGAAATATTGAAATTAATGTATTTTGTATCATTAAATGCTTATACATTGTATGTGACATGTATAAGCAAATAAAACAAAAACAATGTATTTGTTTATAAATCCATTTTTCATATTTCCGCGGTCAGAGTTTACACTCGCTTAACTCATTATTTATAGAAAAATGCTTGTGAACACCATTTATGATGTGTTTTATCAATATCAATGTTTTATTTGTTAAAGATACATGTATCTGGAATGAATGTACATAATGTACACTCAACACATATACTTCATTCATGCTGAAGTGAATTCAACAAATCTAATGAAATAGCAACAAAATCAGAATAGCGACTTATTAGATGAATGTCTCTTCTCGTTGTAGAGGCAGAACTCAGTGAGACATGCGACGGTTCCATCTTGTGTGAGGACGTCATGTCTGAATGTATTGCCGGTGATACCGGGGGAACCATGTGTAGATGCCAATCCGGATACTTTGACAGTAATGGTTACAGTACCACAGGTGGAATATGTACACATAGTAAGTATAAACGAGATTTGATTTCAGATGTAGTTGAATGGTCTGTCTTGACTTAATCGTTTAGCGATAGAAGTATCCGTGATTAAGGCTTAGCGATAGAAGAATCCGTGATTAAGGTTTAGCGATAGAAGTATCCGTGATTAAGGTTTAGCGATAGAAGTATCCGTGATTAAAGTTTAGCGATAGAAGTGTCAATGATTAAAGTTTAGCGACAGAAGTATCCGTGATTAAGGTTTAGCGATAGAAGTATCCGTGATTAAAGTTTAGCGACAGAAGTATCCGTGATTAAGGTTTAGCGATAGAAGTATCCGTGATTAAAGTTTAGCGACAGAAGTGTCAATGATTAAGGTTTAGCGATAGAAGTATCCGTGATTAAGGTTTAGCGATAGAAGTATCCGTGATTAAAGTTTAGCGATAGAAGTATCCGTGATTAAAGTTTAGCGAGAGAAGTATCCGTGATTAAGGTTTAGCGACAGAAGTATCCGTGATTAAGGCTTAGCGATAGAAGTATCCGTGATTAAAGTTTAGCGACAGAAGTATCTGTGATCAAGGTTTAGCGATAGAAGTATCCGTGATTAAGGTTAAGCGATAGAAGAATCCGTGATTAAGGTTTAGCGATAGAAGTATCCGTGATTAAGGTTTAGCGATAGAAGTATCCGTGATTAAGCAATAAATGAAACGGTTTGCATACAGGAAATATTGAAATACCCTTTAACTCATATGCTCAGTTGGTTTTTATGTTGACACCCTTGTCCGATTATAAAATTAACTTCGATTATCATTATCTCAAATGGCTGAATATTATATCAAATTTCATTAAATATAATTATATTTTTAAGTCTAGATATTTTGTCAACACTATGTCTTGTGTCTAGTTTTAAACACATTTCAATTTCAAGACACGCAAGGTTATAGAAAATTGATGTAAAGATATCATGGACGCTATTATAAATCACAACACCCATTGGAATTATCACCACGTGCGTATTTGCTCTTACTAGTCGTTTGATGTTTTGTAGTGAATGAGCTGATTGTGACCAGTTTTGCGGTAGGAGTAGAAGGAACCAGTACTGTGACTATTGACTGGGTAGTTTCATCACACGGGAATAACCGCGTCAAACAATACGAGGTACACTGGACACCACCATTATCCAATGGAGCAGATAGTTACACAACAGAAAATTCTACCAATATAAGATTAACAGGATTTACATCTGGCCAGCGGTATGGTTTCTACGTAAAAAGTATCGAACATGGTAGTCGAGCGGACGAGCAACAAGTACAAACTGACACTAAATACATCACGATGGGTATGTGTATACGTTTTTCTATACAAAGATAATATCCCATAATGAAATTATTTATAGTTTGAAACTTATCTTGTATATCTAACACAATTTTATATTGATCACCTGATTTACACTTGACACTGTTTTTGTACTGCAAATCAATCATGAATTGATCTGTTTTTATTACGTTAATGTAGTCGACGACACAGCGGAGGATTACTATTACGGAACAGGGTGTTCTATAATATGATATGCGAGATATTACGTCCGTATCTGTTGTTATCTTACAGATGCCGGTCTAAGTGTACATTGTAATGTATCTAATGCGCCATGTGCAGACTACAATGCTAACTGTACGTACACTAATGACGGAACAAGCACTATTTGTAGATGTCTACCTCAACTGTTCGACAGCAATGGATACAACACGCCGGGAGGAATGTGTATTAATAGTATGTAATATTTAGAGTTTTCTGCTCTTTGTAGTTTGTATTCATTTTTACGTGATTTTGTTTTTGTTGCGGGAAAAGCGACGTTTTTTTCGAACACATTATTATCAATGCTTCAGATAACACAACTCAGAGCTTCAACTCTGATATTGGTATATTCAATATTCGTTGTAAAACGCCTGAATAAGGGAAAAGATATCCTCATGGAAGGAACAAAAATACCACAATAACATATTCTTTTGTTATTTTTTTAATTTTCGATCATGTTTTCATATGGACTCTGGATTCATATTAGTTAATCTTATCATAAACAGTGTCAACTCTAGCAGTGACTGGAGTTTCATTATCAAAGGAAGGTACAGATACAGTCAACGTAAGCTGGATCCCTCCGTCGGAATATACTGACCAGGTGAATAGGTATATTGTAATCTGGTCACCAGCCACACCTATAAATGGCATCGCGTCACACAACGCTAACCTCCACACTGGTGTACGGCTTGCAGGGTTCACGCCGGGACAGACCTATACATTCTCGGTCTACTCTGTGGAATCTGGTAGCAGTAGTACGGATCAGAATACAAGTTCTGTCTCATCTACTATTACAATGAGTAAGTTGGTTTAATTGATCTATATATAAACGGAATACACTTTTAAACTTAAGTTGTAGTCGAATAATTTAATAAAGCATACTGACTTCAAAATAAAAGTTAGATGTCAATATCGCTTCCGTTTTCTATTTTATTAGCGAACCACAAAACAGTTTTCATTGTAATCAAAAGCAACTGTGACGTTTTTGCTTTGTCAATGATACAATTAAAACTGTGAAAGAATAACGTTAATGTGGCAAGGTTATGATTTAGCTTAAAATCCGATGACGTTAGGGAGAAATAAAAATATGAAATTCAAACTAGAACAAGATGTTTCGCGAGAATAAGAATCGCGAAAAGTATAGGTTTCTTACTCAATACTATAAAACAAAATGGAACTACTAAGTAAAAACAAATTTATCATACAATTACAGCTTTTTGTCAGGTCAAAATATGATTTTGGTGACATAAATGGAATAACACTTATAAACCAAGGATTGAAATAAATATGTAGTTTTGTTATAACTTCATAAATTTTGTATAGAGATTATGTTTTCAAAAGAAGTTAAATGTCGACCTTAACTCTACATATACCAGATATCTTTTAGTTAATAAGTCTTATTCATTTCAGAACCGCACATGGCGTCGGATTTCACCGCGACTGACGTGGAAGGACCAGTGATTACACTAGGTTGGAGCTTACCTGATGGAATAAAAACCTCCTATGAGGTTCTGACTGTCCCTTCTCTTGGATTGACATCAGTAATTAACGAATCGATTACATACAGCGCCAACATTGTAGACGGTCAACGGTATAATATATCAGTCGTTACTATTAGCAATGATGAACGAAGCGACCCACTCGAATCCACCTTCACAACTGTATCAAAAAGTAAGCATATATAGGAAGGTAAAGGCGGTGTTTAGTATTTAACGATTATAACTAATCGCTTTTATTTCAGTACTTCCATGAGGTATCTGGTTTTTATATTTTTTTACACACAAATCTCATATTTAAGTTATAAAGGTCAAATTGTCGATTCATCAAAAGTGTGTATTTTTTTTCTTCCACAACTTTAATCTCTCAATATTTAACTTGATAAACTAAAGTTCAAAGGCCCGATAAGGGTCACGTGTCACATTCATGTGAAAACCACGAACCAATAAAACTTGTTATCCTTCAATACCAATCGAAATAAAAATAATGTTGTAGACATTGTTTTAAAATCCACTAAACAAACCAGTTCTAAGATTCTGTTTTATTTTTTTCTAGCTCCGGATCCGCCTACATTGTCAGTTACTACGTTTTGTAATATGACCTCAAACGATAGCATTTCTCTGGCATGGACTGCTCCAGTGTATGCGAAGGGAAACATTCAGTATTATCTTGTAAATAGTATTACAACAGGAGAAGTATTTAGTACATCATCCAGTCTGACGGAGTATGTAGTCGTTGGCCTCGAACCAGGTACCATTTAATGACTTTACAAACTATATATCATTAAAATTAAAGTCTCTGCATATCTGTATTTCTCATTAAAAGTTTAATCATGTTAATTTCAAAATATGTCAATTTTGTTCTTATCGCAATCGAATGATATCTGTATATGTAAAAAAATACAAATTATTACCATGTCTGATTCTTTGCAAACTCATCATTCCAATATCTACCTCTTTTCCTTGTAGGGAAACAATACAATTTTAGTGTAGCCACAGTAAATGATGCAGTGTTATACCGGAATCAAAGCGTCTATAGCACACGATATGAATGCAGCACTACGGTTACTTGTAAGTTTGGACTGCAAGTGTAACACGACAATGATTCACCTTCCTTCATATTATATCAAATAAAATTCGTAATTACCTTAATAATAAACCTCTGAAATAATTAATACCCTGTCATTTTTAATTTGTGTGTTATCATGTACTTATACACAATGTCATATTACAGTATCTACGGAACCTAGTTCAGTGTTGGTATCACAGATCACAAGTCGGGGGTTCACCTTGAATTGGACACAGCCTACATCGACCAATGGGGTCCTAGGAGGATATAGACTCATAGTGAGACTGGGGAACACGTGTATTAAAGAAGTCAGGTTCACCTGTAGATTCTGCACATGGGTATATATGGCAATATTTTTTTTCGATAATCTAGGAAAGCTTTAAATCTAACCCGCTAAGAAAAATCCACGACTTGTATAATAAGACATATTATCCTTACTTTCCCTCTTAAATTTCATATCATAATGTCAGAAATTAGAGGTAATATGCGGTATTGATTGATTTTAAGGTTTGGCATAGATCTAACCCTTCAAATAAGGATACGGTTTTACAAATAGTAAACATTTTTATAGATCAGTTTAGTAATACTGATGATTGAAATATTTAGAAATTATGATAATAAAAAATAATAGTAGATAAATATGAACTTTGAGAATGTGTTATATGAAATTATTTTCAGTTGGATCCTTCTTACGTATGCTCAGTCGGTGATAGAGGAATGGTGGTCTTTCAATCGGAACGTCTTGACGCCGCATTTAGTTACAATGTTAGAACCCTTCTGCCATACACTAACTACACTGCATCCCTATCTGCCGTTAACGAGGCAGGAGATGGCTTATCTTACGTTGGGTCCATAACAACAGACATTGAAGGTACATTTTGTATGTCCAAATTTGGTTTCATGAAAAATTATTTAAAAAAATGTTTGTCAATAGAAATATGAAAAAATAGCCAACTGCTATATATTAAAACCGATATTGATTTATCATATCTTAAAAATGTGATTTATATGTGAGACTAATTTTGACATCATACAAGGCACGTATTATTATCGAAATGAAATAAGACTTAAGAATACTGATATTATATGGCATCGATATCCAAACTTAAAACGCATTCAACAAGGGTGATGGATAATAGAAATATTTAATAAACAAACGCGGACGGGACAAAAGTACGAGATAAAAACACAAGGCAACTAGAATGATGTGATCCGGAAGAATAAACATCCCTTTCAAAGACGAACTCCATACAACAAGGACAACCTGTGGTTAAGTCAGAAGCTACGAAAATTGATTAATGTTTGAACACAATCCTTTTATTACAGTTCCTCAGCGACCTACTGATTTAGAAGTTTCGGTAAGAAGTCCGACTGAAATATTTGTAACCTGGAATGTAAGTGGCCCCTATCCAGGCCCAACCGTCTACGAACTCCATATCCTTGCCGATAGTCCAGAAATGGATCGCACAGAAATCATACAAGGTTGGTAGCATAATACATGTACCTGATCCAATGTTTTTTTATATTGATTTATGCCCATTTTGTTGCACCTATAAATCAAGTCATATTGCTATAGCACAAACTTTATATTGACTACCAAACTATCAGATACAAAGGTAATTAGTGCAAAATACCCCAGCTAGATACGTTAATTTTTGGATTGCTTTTCAACAGATGATTAAACATCGTCATAGCTTTTTCATTGTTTTGTTTGCAGTAGTTTATATAAAATTTGTATTCAAATAATGCTTGTTGTCTAATATCCACGCCAGTTAGGAATTATATTTTAAACAGTGTACGTCATAGATAAAGCAATATGTGCAGGAATGGATAAAAAACGATTATGGATATATTCTCAGGACATCGGGAAATTACACATACAATGCATTTTGTTTCTTAAAACAAACACAATTTTAGTAAAGCATAATAGTCTGTACCAGGAGCAGCACAAGCTGTTATGTTGGCTCGAAATTGGTTTTGAACTCTTGCAATCACTAGCGCTATAATTTCCTTTACTATAGGGTTCAACACGAGGTCCTATACAATGGAAAACTTAGAAGAGTTCCGAACGTACGCATTTAACATCACGGCCTCTACAGTCAAGGGGTCAGCTAGTTTCGAGGAGGAACTTCCGGTCGCAACAACATATGCTGCAGGTGACTATACTATTCTTATTAATTTTCATGTCCTTTTCAATCTTGACTAACTAATTGTACAGATATTTCATTAAAGACATAAATCAGCATGAATATATCAAATAATTCTTCAAATACATATGGTCCAATCGTTAATTAAATTTTAAACGGGGAAAATATAAAATAAATATATTACGTGATCATTTACTGTTAGATTAAAATGTTTCAGTATCAGAATAAATATTTCATATTTGCATAATGGAAAATGAGAATGTTTTAGTCAATAGTAACTTTATTTATATACCATTATCATTATAACAATGTTGAAGGCTATCTGTCAGCAACTAAATTGGCTTTAAATTTTCTGTTTGAAAGCTCCTGGTGCAGTAGAAAACTTGCAGGTTACCAGGCCTAACGGATCAGATTTTGCCACAATGCGTGTTACCTGGGGTCTGCCTACAATCTTACACAGAAACAGTAATATTACAGAGTTTGTGTTTTCCTACAATGCTACAGGAATGGTATGTATCACTAGTACAGATAGAAAGGTTTCAGTAATTATACAACTGTTGTTAATGAATATCTAGAACATTAAGTTTCAGACAGAGAACAAATGCATTATATGTAGTAATGAGTAAATAAGCCGTGTAATCTTCCGAATCACGCGGTCTTATCATCTTTCTACTTCGTTGCTAAGTATAGCAATATAAGAAGAAATGACATCCAGGCATGTGTGCTTTATATGCAAAAGGAATAAGATGGAACTTGCATGCTCGATCAGTATAATTTGTTCATGCTTCATTCCTTATTGTTTCAGAACATCACCTCAGATGTGATCGATGTTACCTCTGACCATCCCAATGCCGTTATTAGACACGTAAAGGTGGTACCATTACACACGTACTCTATACAGGTGAGTTACTTATATATTAGTTTATGTATATCACTATACGTATACTTTAATTTTCATTCATACTTTCACGTGTTCTTGGCTTAAATTATTTTAATGCATACTCGGTTCGTTGATTTCCAACACGTGGAAGTAATTCAAAGTAGGGTAAGCTTACAGTTCAGAGAATGTTTTGATATATTTGAAGACTTACGACATTGTATATATGCATTGTTTATATGTATTTATTGCCATGCACGGGGCTAGCTAAAACTAAAAGTTGAATATATATTTTGGTATTATTTCTGTTCCGAACGGTCGTCCTGTTATCTGTTCCGATATACTATGCTCCTAGGTATACGCTGTTGGCACAAATTCCACTGGTACTCAACTCCTCGGAACTAAAAGCATCGTGACCTACTTTCCACCGGCAGGAGGTAAGAAGTTGTATTCAAAGCAAATGCATATTTATCAATAATTTGAAAAACATGTTTTCCTTTCATAAATCTGTAATAAATTAAGACTTTTTATGCATGTATGTGTTCAGTATTAATTGTATATTTTCCCTTCTATTTTAGCCCCGCCTCTCGATACTGATAGATCAGTTTTCAATTTGACAAGCAGCATCCTAGCAACTCACACCACGTTTTCACTGACGGTTGGGAAGCAATTCTTCACAAACGACATTTATGGACCAATCACTGATTATTCACTTTTATTGTGTAAACAAGAATGTTCCGGACTAGGTAAGTTTCATTATATGTTTCTTTTTAAAAAATAAAGTAACACGTCAAATAGATGAATGAAACAACATGTCTAAATAAAGTCATACACTTCATATTATACAATTACTTATAGATAGCATTCATCATTTACATAGTTTATGTAGCATGGTAGAATCATGATGATTATATGGGTGTTTCGAGATTCACAAAGGGACCTGAACCGTATACGATTAGTCCTACATGTACTTTCCGATAATAGTGACTTCACGTCTAAACACGACGACACCATCAAAGGAAAATAATCTTGCATTAAACCTTAGTCATAGTCGTCTTTAATTTTTGATAGCCTTGTGCAGTTACATCTCCACATGCTTTTGATCTTATCGCAACATTAGTTGCAATGCAATAATAAACAAAACAAACGAAAAAGAAAATCTGGAGTTATAAGTTTAATCAATATTTTAAATCAAAGTGGTTGATACTATTAAGATAAAAATTGCCAATTAAAAATGAAGTCTTTCAGTCGCAAACATTATCAAAAACATATTATCATATACAAAATTCTAAATTACAGCGGTTTGGCTTTTCATGAATAGAAATAGAGTTTCTTTGCTTCAAAGACAATATTGTGTTCCATGTCTGACTAATATGAAAGATATAATACAATAAAACTTCGTATGGCTTTATTGTACTACCTCGTTTTGATGGTAGTTCTTTCCGATAATGACGTGACTTTTATTAACTGATGCAATTTCAGTCTTGGCATTCGTAAAAAGCTGACTTAAAAAAAACTGTTTCTAATTTCTTTTTATTAAGATGAGAATTCTGAGACCAAAGGAAAGGATTTTCTTAGTCAAATAGACGGATGGAAAGCTGCCAAGACAAAAGGGTTTACACAACCTTACAGGGCTATGTCAAAGCTGACGTTTCAATCGGCACTTAACGGTATGTATTGCTTAGTTCTTGATATGACTGCACTTTGTGTGTGTTATTGTACCAGGCCTATCAAACGAAATCGAAATAGAATGAAAACAAAACTTATTTATTAGGTATGTATAACGACAAGGTTTGTAGTGTTAACAACTCAATGATATTATATCCTCGAGTAATTTACAATTTCTTAACTGATTTACGTATTTATTTACGTGTTCTGTTGTTCCGTTACAGGCGACGCAGCATCGTCATTCCGATTGATGATTGGAAATGTATCGAACTGCGGACAATCAAGTGAACAGTTTTGTAATGGACCACTGTTAGCTGACACTGCTTACTAGTAAGTCATCTGTAACATATCCCCTCCTATTAAATCATCCGTGAAAATGAGACTCGATTCCCGGACACACATTGATATGAAAGTCATTAAAAGTGAACTGATACAATAAGTATGTTTCATGCCATCGACAATTTACTGTTGACAGTAATTATCCTGCAATGAAATTAAGCGATGTGCCAGGCCTCCCTTTTACTCCGCATCGTTCTCACAATAAAAGCTAATGATCCACCATGTCCTTAAGTTATATTACGTTATATTTCAGTGTAAAGGCAGTTGTGTGTACTGTCGGAGGCTGCACGCTGTCCTCTACGTATGGATTGTTTTCTACTCTGAAAGGTATAAGACGTTATTCTTCTGTTGATAATATAAATAATGTTCTCATATGTATAATATTATTTTGTCTTCATCTAGGTGACTCCGGGGTAAAGGGTAAGGTGAACAAACATGATAGAGTAGATAAAGTGATTTCATTGTTTTTAGAGGACTATAAATATAGCATTGATATGGTTTTGTCATAATCTTGGTATTTCAAATATTTCAGGTAAGGTAAGTAAACCGTGGTAGAGCAGACGTGGTGACCCCTTAAATACAGTTTTATAACATTTGTATAAAACTGTAAAATCATGTTTTGATAATTCTTATACAAATATTTTTTAATACTTTTGTCTTTCATCCGGTATCGATCATTTTGTTTTCATTTATATCTATTTATATCATCGTTTTTGTCGCATTACTATTGTAATTTGTATTGTTATTTGTCTTTTCCATTGTGTTGTTGTGCGTTTGCTTTGTAAATTGTCTTATTTACGCGTTGCTTTTGTCACTTGTCTTTTTTGATGTCTTGTTTCATCATTTGTCTTTTTTATTGTCTTATTATCCTGTCGCGTTGCATTTGTCAGCTGTCTTGTTTTCGCGTTACTTTTGTCATTTGTTTTTTGTATCGTAGCTTTTGTCGGTTGTCTTAAATGCATTTACCATGTCATTACATTTATTGATTTAATTTTGTTTTTTAACAAAAACTTTTTTTCGAGGAAAGCGGTGAGTATACTTCTCCATAAATGTGTTACATGCAAACATTTCTGTTATCGATACGTTGTTATTATGATGATAACATAAATAGTTTTTTAGAGTCGTATTTTTTCTTAATCGTATCTTAATTAAGATAAATTGTTCATGCTGTGATATTGAATAAATGCAAAATTTGAATATAAAATACAATGATGAAGAGTTTTTATAATGATTTATTTGAAAGCTTTGTATGTTTGTGTTTTTGACAGAATTATTATTATGCTATATATTTTTTCTTCAAAACTCGCTTACTATACGATAAATCTCCGGTGGAGCCTGAAGTGAAATAAATATCGTCGCCTTAAAGTGGTGTATATCGACTGTGTAAGTATACGCTGGTTTTTAATTTTTTTTGAAAGGATGTGAAATAAAAACAAATGATAAGTAATTTATCTACATTTTATTCAAACTAAAAGATATTTTTCTTGTATATATAATCGCAGGAAATTAAACACATGTTATGTTTTCCACATTAAATATTCTTTTTACAAATCTTGTCTATGTGATATGCTTATTTTAAAAAGTGTAAAAATATAACGTTATTTACATGTCATGATAAAATGATCGTTATATTGGTTAATAAATCACTGTTATGCTAAATCACAAGTATAATGAATCAAATTACAATAGTTAGTCTTCAAATCATTATTATCATATACACTTTCTATGCATAATGTCAAATCGTAGTACACACTTGTTGTGTCAAATGCACAGTCAAACAAAGTATTACGACTTAATAAAGAGAAAATCACATTTAGAGCTTTGAAACATAACATATTACGATTTATACAAAGGGAATAAGACATTTAGTAATTTAAAACATAAAATATTACGATTTATGGAAAGGAAATATCATATTTAGGGATTTGAAACATAACATGTTACAAGTCACGAACCGGAAATAAGACATTCATGAATCACAAAATATTACGATTTACACAAAGGGAGTACCATATTTATGAATTTGAAACATAAAATATTATGACATTTGCAAAGGAAATAAGACGTTTAGGGATTTGAACCATAAACTAGTGCGATTTACATAAAGGGAGTATCAAGTTATTTGAATCATAAAATAATGCGATTTACACAAAGGGAATATCACATTAACACTAAAAATATTCAGAATGCGACATTACGTAATAAGACATTATTCAATAATGAAATAATTCAATCGTAATCGGGCGCACTTTTTATAATGACTTAATAATTGTAATATTTTGGGACAGAATTTCCATTATATGCTCGCTCGTTATCATATGCACACGAAACACGACGCTTTAAACTACTTTAACACTGATTTCATATGTACGCTACATATCTTCTGATGGTGTCCCAACCTCATAAGCAATTTCTCATTAGACGATAATGATAATACGCATGTTTGTCAGGTGACAGCAAATCCAACGTCAAGTCCCGCTGAGAGGAAAGGAAACACTACAGCCTATGACATGTTTATAAAAGGTGAGACATATTTATCTCATAATAATACTAGTAACAGACATTCCTACATATATCAACCGACTTTGATTTATATTAAAGTTATATATGCCAATAGCATTGGAAAACATCTTAATATTTAATTGTTTTAAAAATAAGCTATACATGATGTTTATACACTTATCATGTCTATTGTTGTAGACTGACCACTATATATGTTATATGTTATGATACAAAGAAATTGCATCGATGTTATTTCAGATCAGTGTGGAACAACGAAGTTCATCATTCACCATCCGTGATATATGTACGAATCTCCATATTGATGTTCCTTTAGGGAAATGTGACGCTATTTATACAACTTTGTACACATCGAGACAATAGATCAGCCGAAATATTACATATGATGGTTATTGATGGCCGGTCAAGGATGCATGGATTTGGTTGACGGATATTTCTGGATACCAATCATTCTTTTTACGTTGTTTAAATGTTTAAATTAAAAACAACCGAAAAAAGACTATTTTGGGGTATGTTTTCTATTAAAATCTGGGGTCTTACATCAAAAGGCAAACTATTATGAGATGATGGGTTATAAAATAAGGATAAATCTCTAGGAGCCAGCATTGTGCTTCAGTGTATCATGACTGAACATCTAAAACTTACAGAATATATAATTTCCACAAATAATTAATTATGTGTTAATGATGTTACGTGATAAAACATTGGCATTAGCACCGTTATCATCCTGGAAGAAAATGAATGTTATCTTACATACTAAGTCACTTAAAGTTAATCCAATAAGGTTGGCGTAGTGCGTTTGTCTAATAAGTCTTCTTTATTGATTTGGTAAATGTTTCCTCCTCTTTAATGCCTTCGCATGCGCAACTGTTTCCGGAAGATAAACTTTTTGTGTTTCCGGTAAGATCAGCGTCGTTAGTGCTGCAATAAGGCAGAGAGAGCCAAGTACAAAAAGAGGTATGGCACGTCCAACTCGTCCCGGAACCAGCGCTGCCTGGTAACATAATCACAAACCAAAATGGGGATATTTTCAATTCAATAAAGCAAGAAGAACGAAATATCCCATAAAACACACTGGGAAATTATCTTTTTTGATTTATTGATAAAAATGAAAATCTTCTTGAAATAATAAAAACCACATCGCATAACATGTTATCAAAGATTGAATCTTGTGTTGGTGTTTAAGTAAACGTATTAATGTTGCATATATAGAGGATCTGTCATTAGTTTCTCTTTAATATTACATTTATAAGAGTTGAGATTTTTTTTCATTTTTGCGAGCCTATGGCGATCACAAAAGAGTATTATTAATATTATAAAAAGGGAACGAATGACATCTTCTATTTATCATTAGTTATATTTGCCTTTGTTTTATCCCGTATGGATTTTTCCGGCAGATGATGTGTAATAAATAAAAAAGTACGTTCTTGAATGGTGATACATGAAGAGTCATAGAATAAAGATATGTATAAACATTAAGTAACTGTAGTAAAATCCAGAAGCATACAAAGTAGTAACTTAGATGTTACTGAATACTGAAGTGAGGCCTACCAAAACGAGGACACCGACTATCAAGTAGAAGTGCAATTTTAACATACCAATCTGGAAACAGCTGGGACTACCATATAGCCTAAATTCCCCATAGATGTATTAATGCCCATGCCAGAGCTTCGAACCACTGTCGGGAAGAGTTCGGCCGACCAGATGTATATAACAGAGTAGCTTACAGCTACTCCAGTCTTCCCTATCATAGCTAGTACTATCGACGCTATTTTTAAATCTGAAACCAATAAAACGCTCGATATGAAGGAAATAAGGAAATAATACTGATTTGGTATTTGAATTTGGCATGGAAATTGTCTTAATACCATCGATGAAGTTTTATATGTTTAAAATGAATAACAAGAATTGCTTTACTTTCATGTAAATGTATATCGTGTGAAGATGCACGATATCGATAATGTAACCTGAGAATGACCACCACACCCTAAGATGTTGGTATGAATCTTTAATATTAAGTACAATATATCCTCTTGTTTGAATCGGATATATCTAAAGACAAAAATACTGAAGATGAAGATATCCCAACAATCCGAGGTAAATATTTATTCTACTTACCTCCACTGATTGTAACGAATACTGTTCCACTACCGAGGAGTGACAGCCCACCCACTACCATACCTAGTATATATAGTATGTACAGTTTCTTCCGGCCCAGCCTACTGACGGTCAGTAGAGGTATGGTATAACCGCAGACGTCGGCTAAACCGGACAACAGGATGTTCAGGTAGAAATTCCCTGATAAGTTTCCGGTATTTAGAGAGAACCCGTAGTAGCTATGGAACACCACGAAACTATAAAAGGAATACTTAAATATCAATATACAAATAATACACAAGATTAACAACTTATTGCCCGCGAAATTATACATGCTGATAATTCAAATGCGCAAACGAAAGCGAAATAAAGAGGCTACAGTGTATGTGACATAAATACAATTCAATAATATATATAGATATTGTTGGCTTAAAAAAAAAAAAAAGATGTATCCATTAAGTAAACAATTGACCTCCAAGAAAAATGGTTAATCTTTGTTCACATTTGCTTACCTATTGAAAAATATTACCAATGATTGACAAAGAAGAGAGCGCTGTTTGAAATAATGAAGGATGCTATGTTTTTTCCTGTCATGTTTTTCTGTCTTTTCGTAAAAATCAGCAGATGGAGGCACACAATTCAAACATTTATTTGATTCAGCCATCTTTACCACAGTTTGCCTGGCCTGATCTATCTTTCCTTGACCTATAAGCCAACGAGGAGACTCTGGCATAATCCTGAAACAATTAAGGATGTCCAAATTTAATCAGTGAATTGAAAGCATTTCCGTCTTCCACTGCCTGCCTATTTTCCGTAGTCAGCATTATTCAGAGGCCAACCAGACAGGGAAAAGAAAGAGATTAAAAGAAATAGTAAATGAGATAAAGAGCATTAATTATTTAATCGTTTTAATACCATGAAAAGATCACAAAAATATTCAGGCATCCGATTCTTGCGGTTATAACATCGATCCTTGGTTTCTACATGTATTTAACTTCAACGAAAAAAGACGACAATTGGATTGAACATAGGACAAGACCTATCTAAGTCATCATTTGATAGATTACATGACCTTGATAGAGCCATACATACCACCAATATACAACAAACAGTACCATTGGCCCTGTACACGCTATCTGGATGTACTTCCAATGCCGCAGACCATACCCTATCCCGGCCAGAATACCTATACCAGCAGAATACGGATAGTTGAATAGAAAACCAGACCACTGACGTTTTGAAGGTCCAACAATTTCAATTGCTGAAATGTAGATATATAAGACATATACAAACAGCGAATTACTTTGTTTTCAAAGCTGAAAGAATGATACACCATGCAAATAATGTCAAAAATAAAGCAGAAATACGAAACATATCCTAAAATTATTAATACCCAAATTTCTGACAATGCCTATTTTCACCTTAACACTGCAACTCTTATTTCTCATTCCGACGTTAAAATAAAAAGGCCGAATGATCGATGTGGCATTTGTATAAGATGACCATGAACCAGTAATAGAGAAGATGACGGAGAGCAGACGTTTGTAAAGCTATAATTACAAACCTAAAATAAATGACGATATATATACACCTCGTGAAGCCATGATCTGGATAAATCTTAACATTGCAAACACGAAATAATTTGGTGACCATGCAGACGCAAATCCAGAGGAGAATACGATCGCAAGACTGTAACACATCATCCGTTGTCGACCGAATCTAAAAAACAATAACGAAATCGATAGATATGAATTTGAAAAGAATGATGGTCGGTTTTGTGGTGTTTTTGTTATTATTTATTCTTTTAATTTTGATTTACTATTTTTTAAACAGGTAACTATAATGCTTGGAATGTTTTGCAGTGGAATATTTAAATATGCATTAGGACATTAATACCGACATATGGCATTTATTATGTAGTTCAAATCAATGGAATCGAATCTTAAAGTATTCTTCATTTATTTGGTTAAAAATTGCTTCGGATTTGATAACGGAATGCTACTTAATTCTACCTGTCAGCGAAATAGCCTTGCGTGAGTGATCCTATCAGTGCCCCAGAGTACATGAGAATCTGTATGTACGTTTTGATATCTGTATCTTCACAAACAAGGTTATGCTGGCAAGAGAAATATGGTCATTACTGTGATTATAACGAACTAAAATACGAGTATTGAAACCTTCAGAAAATAGAAATCGCTGTCAGAATTCTTAGCTTTTTTATGAATTTAATACCTGATTTTGTTGGTCCTGCATTTTACATGAGATATGTCATCGTCCTTATTAATGATTCATAATTTGATGGGAGTATATACAATATAATAATATGATAATTTTACATTTTACATAATTTAAGACGATTACTAAGCTCTATTGCGTAAATGAAAAGATGTATGCTGAATAATTTAGATTTGTTGAAAATGTATATATCAAATACCTCTGTCACGAATGTCTCCATAAATACAGACTGGTCGTATGTCCAAGTCGTGCATGGTTGTTTCAGAGATTTTTTATCTGACGAGTTAATGACTTGTATGAAGCAGGCGTCGTTATCTGTATTTAGTGTAAACATCTGAGTAAGGTTTCCGGAAGGTTGTGTTGAATCTTCTGTATAACTCCGAGTGATATTATAAATATGTGTTGTACACCTGTTATATAAAACAACATATTTTAAAACCAACCCTACCCAAGGCAAATAAAGCAAATTACATCTTGTTCAGAAATATTGCATAAAAACCTAACATGTGTTACGTACATTATTTTTATTTGGTACATGTTATGTGTTATTTCGAATACCAAACAGAGGTATGAATGGACTTAGTAGACCAAGTAGAAACAGAATACCATCTACCTTATTATGAGAGTGATATGGAAAAGTCTTTATTGTCGGATACACTTACATGTATGATATTGGGTAGAAAGTTGAACACGGTTCAATTTACACGCTGTAGTGGTTTACGTTTTATGGGACACAAACACTGGATTCAGAAACTTAGGCACTCACATTTCAGTACCGAAGATAGGTGTATTTAAGGATTAACTTGAATAGATTTTTTATGTTTTGGAGATATAACACAAAAATCTGAGTGTACTCTTTATGATGAGAGTACACTCAGATTTTTGTGTTATAAATTGTATCTCCATAACATAAAAAATATATTCAAATTAATCCTTATAATTCAATTTACTAAAGATAATCTCTTCAATATTCAAAATTCATTATGGGACTCTTTTGTCTATGAAATCATTACGCCGTCATCTCAGCCAATCAGAAGCAACGTTATAAACGGCGACGCCATTTTTTCCTTTATGGGCTGATAAAGTAAATTTTTAAGCCAATGAAAATGCTCGTAACAAGCAAAATTGAATTATTAGTATCTGAATGTTAACCACATCTGTTACTACCTGTAAATCGACTCACCTGTGTTTAGGAGAATAAAGTAGCAACGCGTTGTTTACATCCGATATACCTATGAAGATTATAGGTAGACATATCAATATAAATATCCATCTTTGATACGGTCCAAACTCTCCAACAGCTTTGAGAATATCGTCAAACCTCATCATAACATTTCCTTATAACTGGCTACACAAGACGTGTTGATTGGACTCTGGTGGGGAAAACATATGTGTCTATGTGAATATCGATTGACAGACTTAAAAAATAGTCAGTCTTGCCTGATCCGCAAACTGTAAATGGATATTTCATGGTTGAAATAGCATTATGACAATACTGGTTGACTTGCTTATAATTCACAATCTGTCATTATTTAAGATAGAAACATTCAACAATGTAATCTGCAAACTACTGCCATTCAGCCTAAACTCCATATAGATGTTATCATATCCCTGCCAGAGCATTAAATTGCTGTCCGAAAAGAATTTTATGTCCGGTTTGTGACAGGGAGGGATACATAGGTTGTGACGTACTTCCTCCCTCGTTGATTGGAGCATTTTTTGCACATATAACAATGTGTCAGTCCGTATTATTCAACATACGCATATCAGTCATATGGTAAATAATACTACATACACGTAGATCAACTTAATCAGAGACACACGCATTATCATATAGAGTAATATAAATTATTATCTTTTAGATTACGAATTAATCATAACATATGATACTTACGAAAACACTTATATTTTTATAAATTGGTACTGCAGCAATTACCAAATATCGAGATGTAAAAACACGAATTATAAGTCTTTTAAAACCCGAAAACAAAACTCGATTTTTTTTTAGCAAATTTGCACAGTACGACATCTGACTATAAAAACATGACACATCAAGGTGTCTTTACGATCCTCCCTGATCTCATCACTCTAGTTGAAAGAAAATGTGTAATAATTTGTGATAGTTCTGATGTCACATCAGGTTCCTTTTAGGTTACCACATGTTGTACCATAGTATGTTCGTTCCTTAAACAAACTAGACTTAGGTTTATCTGATGTAGAGCGAGACGTAGTTACAGAGAGACTTGGTTTGGTTCTGTAGTAGGGTGTACTACCATATCATCCTGTCATAAATCGTACTTAGTAATAGGAGGTGGTTCTCTAGTTTTACGTAAGTGTCTCCTATTGTATCTGTATTCGTGACCATCCTCCGTACTCACATTAAAGCACACTGGTTCTCCACAAATGTATTCTCTCATTGTGGCTTATAATACGGACGAACTGTGACACAACATTTCAAAGACGGCATTTCCTTTGAAGCTCTGTCATAGTAGTAAGCGTGTTTATTGCTCGCAAGCTGATCTCATACATTATGTGGAATTTGATGCTCCAATAGCTGCGATTTTTTTCATTTCAACAAATTTTAGTGACAAGATTTTAAGTCAAACGGATTGAATAACAGGTAAAGCTGAAATCTTTCCTTGTATGATGAGTTCATATTTACACATATTTTGAAAGGTGTCTATATCCAATTAGGTAGGATACATACTCACACGCACATACATCATACATATTGATTAACATTCGTACCGTTACTTATACATTTAAAACATGGATACCAGTATCAAATATTGCAAGTCAGATGTTAATTTTTAACCGTCTGCTTTGAATTTCAGCACTAAAGTATGCGGAGACGACCCCCCCCCCCGAATTATATAGCCATATGACCTATATACTTATCATGTTTATACGTTTCTTGATATCCAAGTATTTTGGGAAATCAACTGAATTTGACGATGTTTTTCGGATCACTCTGTGTAGATGAAAGGTTTAGTAATGAGTGATGAAAGATAAATATTTCTTGAATACAGTTTGTAAATTGTTATGCGAAATAATTAAATGGAGTGGTTGTGGATGCACATTTCCACGTGTCGTTGTAGAGAGTTTTGTCCTATAGAGTTAACTATGTAGATATGTAATATGATTAGGATGTAATAAAAATGAACTCATCTTATTGATTAAAAAGATACTTGACAACAACAAACTCACAAAAACTCATCTTTTATTTATCTTTATGGGTTTTTTTCTCCAGATATTTAATTATTATATCTTTATTTCGTAACACCACTGGTACGTACCCGAAAACCTCCACTTTAAATGTAGTATTGTCAGAGACAAGCTATGAAACCCCCAGACAGCTCAGAGAGTCACATGAGTTATGTGCCCTTGGTATAGGTAGAAGCTGGTGGCTAGCAAACTTCAATACTCAGCTCACCTGTAATATCACTTATTTTCTCTACGAGTACATCAATCACATCTGCTTAGTAGCGATTATATATATATAGCTTAGGGCATGGTTGTTTTTCATTTTTTTTCTTTTGTATTTCTTTCTCTTTGTATACTTGTTTTACAGTTCTAGCAATCAACTGCAGATGCCTCGTATATATATATTGTACTACCACCTGACGTATGTACAATGCCAAGTGACCTCAGAGCAGACTGGAGAGTTTCAGCGCAGAAATGGGTGCTAAAAGAATTGTAACAGGCACCCTTGCTTACTTTTGCAATAAATGTATATTAGAAGATGTTGTCGAGTATTACAATGGTGAGACCATAATAATTGTTATTGTGAAATGGACATCAATCAGCAATTGATTTTACCCCTAACATATATATTTGCACGCGTTACACTTTCCGCTGTGCAAAGTTAGACATCACCAAACATAACTTAGAGAGTTGAATAATTTTCCAAGGCAGAAAAAGTTTAAGCTCCATGTCCCGGAACTCCGTACACGAAAACTTTAAGATTATAGATAAACGTAATAATCCCTTGCTGTCATTAACCTTGTGGGTTTCACAAGATTCCAGCATTTACATAAAAAAAAACCAGAACAATGTCCCAAGAGTCTTTTAACCAAGTTAAATTTCCTTAATACTTTAAGACTATTCCAAAATCAGAAAAGCACCCTTAGATAATTTTTCTTTCTGCCTTGGACACCACCTCCTTTTTACACGACTTTAGAACAAAAGGAAAAAAATATGACATTATCGGAAAAAAAGTACACAAATACAAAAACATACAATTAACAAAACAAAGTTTTCCACCGGGCCCTAAACGATCTTACAAGACTGGGGAAGCCACTCTTATGATTTCACTTAACCCAACTCGAATGAAAATTTGGGGTCGACCAGAGACTTTTCCCGTTACTTATATAGCTCCCTCCCAAACTAATTAAGTCTAACCACCAGAACCATAGTCCCCACAGTGGCCAGAATACCTAACAGCCAAAAATACCCACCCCAACAATTTTGAATAGAAGTCCTTGGACTTTCTCCCCAACTAACTACAGCTACACCAAGTCCTAACTAAATGCCCCTGGTCACCCCCACCAATTACACCTAACATTATATACCCCCCCCCCGGTTCACCTACATTACAACCCCCATTATATAGACAATATTACAAACAGCCCCCCCCCCCCCCCCAATTTATACCTAACACTACATGACTATAGCCATATTTAGCCTACCAATAACAAAACGAACAAAATATAAAACAGATATGAACATTTCAGGAATACTTATCAATACATTGAAATTTGAATGTTCACTATGCACATTATCCAATAGTTCTGATGCCCCCTGGGGGAAGGGATATTCAGGGGTCGACACAGTGTCCTCCAGACCCCTGTGCTGCGCGGTTCGGGGTAATTATCCTGCCCGATCGGGCCCAAACTATAATGTTCTCCTTGTGTACCACTGAAATTCCCTGGAATCAAGTACTGGGGGTTATTGTTACCATGGCCAAAACACCCCAATGTCCCGACACTTATCACATCAAAGTTCCTCCGGGCACTTTATATCACACTTTGTACTTCCGGAATAACAATAAGGACGTCTGGGTCCAGGCAGGGCCGTGCACATTTCCCCAAACCGCTTTGACGTTGTGGCACCAGCAATGACACAGGGGCCTGGGTCCTCTTCCTTGGCTCCTCCCCCCAGGTCAGGGGCACAAGTATACAGCAGATATGAAAAACAAGTTGAACAACAAATGTTAGTCCTATCAAATTTAATATCAATACTACTAAATAACAACAACCCCTCAAATATCGAAATCACAAGTTTGTATTTTCAGTACTGGCCTATCAGTTACTACAATAAATCCTACTTAGTCCCCTTACCCCATGAGCGGCCTCCCCAGTAATACTGTCGCCCATCCTTCCCCCGTACCCTGTTACACGACACCTCCCATGAGCATTCGCAATGAAAGTTTTACACAGGATTGTAAAGCCTATATTTCATTTCCAAAATCCGCACTGTCCACATTCCCACCAGTACTAACGTGAAACGCCTACACAAGTTCCGTTAATCAAGCTAACCAGACTAAATCTAGAATACAATAGAGAAACACAGTGCAAGCTATAAATAGCTCACACCTGAGAAATTATACACACAAGCGTAACCACTCAACCGAAACGTAAACAGTTAGGGTTAGGGTTAAATTTCACAAACACAGGGACTCGTCACACCGCCTAGTAAATAAACGAGTAGGAAGTCAACAATCGAAAATTCAAATTAATTAATTAGTTAATTAGGGTCCCTACATGAGCGCCAAATTGTAACGACTTGTTTCGCTACGACCGCAGTCATTAGCGTAGAGTAAGAATGATACAATTAATTCGTTTTGCTTTGGGTTCGACTGCCGCGTTAGCTTGCAGATTCCTATGTCTCGCTACAATATTCAAAGGTACTAGTGAGTATGGACAATGGACGACATCAAATTCATTTAACAGTTTATTAATATTTAACATGTGTAAAGGTGACAACAAGAAAATACCCGCGTGGCTCAGTGGGAAGTACGGTGAAATGGACAATTTTGCTGCTAATATTCTAACGTTTTCGCTATCAGAATTAACTCCTACCCATCAATGAAAGACCGAGCACGTGGCGCTACACACCGGGCCGATTATCGATAGCTTAACCTCCAATTTCACAAACACCGTTCTCCAGCGAAGATTCTCAAAATATCTCCTTAACGGTTAACCCCGAAACTCAACACAGGAGGCTCCCACTCTTTTCCAGCCTACCAACGGCTCTCAACACAAGAGTGAAGACTTTTAAATACTATCGAAACCCGTCTAAAAGCGAGACATGCCAAGTCCGACATTGCACAATTTCACAAGTATTTCAACCTCAAAAATATAGCAAAAATATCGACTGACAGCGAAAAATACACACACAGTAATGTTAATGCATTTCCATACTATATATACGATAACAGCAAATTAGGGAAAGGATGGGCGACAAATATATAAAAATTACATAGGTTTCAAAAACACAACCCTCACCTCTCAAGGCCCGGTAGAAAACTGAAGGCCTCGGCGCAGTCCTGAGATCTCGTGCCCAGCAAATTCCCGCCAAAGTCCCGGTTAATATAATTTCCGGAAAATATAGCAACGAAGCGCACCGCAGCTTCGTTACAATATGTTCTACCACTGCCCGTTGGCAACACAGTTATTACAGTTAATATGTGATTTATTAGCAAATTTGATTGACGCACGTTTAGAAGATAAGGATATTTTGATTGGTGTAGACGACGATGAAAATCCGTTGATCAGCTCAATAACTTTCACTTTTAAATGGGTCATATGGAAAGTTAGAAATATAATTAAATATCAAAACAAACGACAGACACCCTTATCAGCATTCGAAATATTTAAATCGGGCCTATCAGAAACCCTTCACTTATTTTTACAAGTTAATAACAGAGTGCATTTGACTGGAACCAAAATTTCAACCCTCCTAGAAAAATACTCTGAACTCAAAAACATCCTCACATAATCAGCTGATAATGACAGACAATTATGTAACACTGCCTATAGTTTCCAATTTTTCATAAACACAGACAATCAAAATACTTTGACTAATATGTAAGACAAGATAGCATGATACAAATGTGGATATATTTACCATTTTATTCAGCGTTACTATAATCCAGGACCTCATGTTTTTGAACCGGATGTTTTGTGGTACTACCTAATACAGTTTTGCTGTGGATCCGGAAATGTGTATTAAATCCGGATTATCTTTCTCTGACCGTCTTCTACTTACTTACCAAAATTATATCAAAATAATATATTAAGTAATTACAAAAGGTCTGGTCAATTATACAGATAGCCAAATCGATGTTGCTAAAGTTGATACGACCAACACGGAAATCTGGCTCTCTGTGCAATTTATCAGGCTTCGCGCGCCTCCGCTTGCATTCTTTATATATGCTTATAATACTAATCAGCCTCCATGATGGAATGAATTGTAAATATTTCTTTACTCATTAATATTTGAAAAATATGTAAATAAAATAATAATCGTTCGCCCACTATGATGAAACGAGAATATTAAGTGAGCAAATTAAACAAATCAATTATATCTATATCTATACTCTAGATGTTGTTTGATGAATGAGTGATTATGATCAAATGTTACATACATGTTTATAGAGTATTTAGATGTAGATAATAAGTGTGTACATTATGTGATGGTGCGTGTGTATATGTGTAAGTGTGTGTGTAAGGGCTCGACACGGAAAGCCGAGATGACTCGGCAAAGCCTCGTCATATCGGCTTTCCTAAGTCTCGCACCAATATAAACCTTGTATTGTAAGATACTAACCATGTGTTCTCTATATGTACGTACGTATGTATGTATGTATGTATGTATGTATGTATGTATGTATGTATGTATGTATGTATGTATGTATGTATGTATGTATGTATGTATGTATGTGTATATGTTGTATGTTTGTATGTACATTTGTCTACATGTTTGCATGCTTATGTACGTATTTATATTGCATGAATCGGTATTTTGATGAAAATAAAAAGAATAAAAGAAAATGCTCACAAAATTTAATATTCTCAACTCTGAGTGGAAAAAAAACAACTATGTAGATATGTAGTAGCACTATTATATAAATATTTCGTGATACTTGCAGCTTTATATATATATATATATAAATATGATTTGCAAGCACCTGCTTTGTGGTGTTTTTGTTATTATTTTTTCTTTTAATTTTGATTTACTATTTTTTAAACAATTTGTTAACTATAGTGCTTGGAATGTTTTGCAGTGGAATACTTAAGGATGTATTCTTATGGGGTTTCAGTCCCGTTGAAGTCTCCTTTCGACAAAGATCAAAGAAGTTTTGAGATTTTCAAATATATTTTATCAATATCCGTAGCAAGTTGCCAAATGCAAATTTTGTCAAAAAATTACAATTCTATTTTTAGTAGATTTTTTTATACAGGGATTTTAAGAAATGGCGGCCATTTTGAAATTGTGTCTTTTCCTCTTTGAGTAGAGCCATTAGTTTAACCATTTTTTACTGAAATTGTTTTTACTTAAATTATCACTGCACCAGCATTTTTTGATGTATCGAGCTAATTTTTGCTGTTAATCTTTACTAGGTTCGAGGTTATTAAAATATTGAGCGTTATTGCATGAAATGATAACCTTTGGTCACTTTATTTTTACATTTAATGGCAATTTGAGCGCTTATATTTTTTACACTAAAATACTGAAAAATAACACATTTCAAATGAGGCAAAAAAGTAAGCACACGGACCCCCCATTTTTCTGCCAAAGTTAGAAAGAACAACCCATTCCCTATTGATATGCAAAATATTAACAAAAGTTTAATATCACAACTGTTTCTATAAAGGGTTAAACTTGGCAAAAATGGCTGAAAATGGTGTATTTTGTAGCTCAAAATTAAGGGGTAGGGGTAGCATATGTTGTTATTCTGAGAAAAATATGGGTCTTGTATACTTGTATATTTTCAAAGAAGACTACAATAAAAAAATAAATTCTGCGAACTTCCATACATATCAAACACCTCATTAGGAAATTGTGTATATGGTCAAAACGGCAGAAATCCCCAAAAATCCAATATTTTGTCAACTTGGTATCTTTGAGTAACAATAGCTCAAAAACAAGCACACGGACATATGTTTTTTCTTCCATTTTCTTTTATGGTATGAACTCCTGTTTCTAAAAATCTATATGAGAAAAAAAGTTTAATACAAGAAAATTTGACTTCTCAGAGGTGTACATCCTTAAGTCTGTGCATGAGGACATTAATAGCGACATATGGCAATTATTATGTAGTTCAAATCAATGGAATCAAATCTTAAAGTATTCTTCATTTATTTGGTTAATTAAAAATGCTGCGAATTTCATAAAGGAATGCTACTAAATCCTATCTGTCAGCGAAGTAGCCTTGCGTGAGTGATCCTATCACTATCTAATTAGCACCTGCGATCTTGCCTGCTTATTTTCATCACATTTTAGGATATGTTTTAAATATCATTTATGAATTTCCCATTACACAATAACCTAAGATAAAACTCACGAGTTATGTTGTAAATAAAGAAAAAAAATGATCATATTTCTGATAATTAAACTTAGTATATGTAACACTGGTTAATACTAGCCACCACGGCGCTTGGCTAGAGAGAACTCCTCTTTAACTCGATCGGTTGAGCGTCAGACTAGTAATCCAGAGGTCCCAAGTTAGATACCCCGAAACAGGTCTCTAATTTATTGTAAATCCTGCACCCTTTTAAATATAGATATATCTTTAGGCACATTTTTATTTCAAAATTATTTTTAAAAAAATATCTGAATTGGTCTTACCTGTCGAGGATAACAAACAACAACAGGTTGCGTTTCTCTCTTAATTCTTGAATGGTCAGGATGAGGAGTGGCCCTTTTCCATGTACAAACCTATATCACTAACTTCTGCACGTTTCTCCTCTTTATTAGGACTAATTGCGCATGCACAGCGTACCTAACACCTAGATCGGCGCCTTTAAATTCTTTGTTGGTAAATAGGATACCTGTTTAGACCTAACACGGATTACTGATTTCTATAGAGCTGAAATTCCCTAGGTAAATAAATAAATTGATGTTACTTGACCTCTAAAAATTCGTTTATAATTAATTCTAAACATAGGTTCACGAGGAATTGTATAGTCTTTCATTGTGAAGTATGTTCTGTATAATCTTCTACATAATCCCTAATTGCTGGGATATTATATGTTAATCAGAAACACATTACTAAACGCCTAATCCTCAGCACAGATGGTGTGACCACTCGTCACATTTCGGTACATTCCTTTATATGTGAACAGTTAGCTCTATACTCCTGTCGTACAGATATTTGATATTCTGTCATCTAACACTAACACATATCTTAGGTGATAAATGTGAACTATAGTTTTACTGCCTTGGTACCTTTTGTGTTCTTCAAATCAATATGTTGACATGGCTTGCTATTTTATTCACATTATCTATTGTGGATTGTGCTTGTACCAAGCCAAGCCTGGATAACTGTCCTGTAAATGGTTATAATAACATCTAAGATATATTTAATGGAAACATTTAAGAGTATAGGATCAGATCTGATAAAGTTGATACTATTTCCTGATCATGAAATAAGTTTAGTATAAATGCCTAGGTTATGCTGACACCTTTATATTTATACATACAAAACTAGTTTAGGAATATTTAAATTAAATGTATCAAGCGAATATTCTCTGGACAGATGAAAACACTGGTAGTTTAAGCTTGATAAAATGTCAATGTCAGTAACCTAGTAGTTTAACCTTGATAAAGTGTCGAAGTGAGTAACCTGATAGTTTAACCTTGATAAAGTGTCGATGTCAGTGACCTGGTGGTTTAACCTTGATAAAGTGTCGACGTCAGTAACCTGGAAGTTTAAACCTGATCAAGTGTCGGTGTCAGTAACCTGGTGGTTTAACCTTGATAAAGTGTCGGTGTCAGTAACCCGGTAGTTTAACCTTGATGAAGTGTCGATGTCAGTAACCTGGCAGTTTAACCTTGATAAAGTGTCGGTGTCAGTAACCTGATAGTTTAACCTTTATAAAGCGTCGATGTCAGTAACCTGGTAGTTTAACCTTGATAAAGTGTCGGTGTCAGTAACCTGGTAGTTTAAACCTAATAAAGTGTCGGTGTCAGTAACCCGGTAGTTTAACCTTGATAACTCGGTGTCAGTAACCTGGTAGTTTAAACCTGATAAAGTGTCGGTGTCAGTAACCTGGAAGTTTAACCCTGATAACGTGTCAATGTCAGTAACCTGGTGGTTTAACCTTGATAAAGTATCGATGTCAGTAACCTGGAAGTTTAAACCTGATAAAGTGTCGGTGTCAGTAACCCGGTAGTTTAACATTGATAAAGTATCGATGTCAGTAACCTGGTAGTTTAACCTTGATGAAGTTTCGATGTCAGTAACCTGGAAGTTTAAACCTGATAAAGTGTCGATGTCAGTAACCTGGTAGTTTAACCTTGATAAAGTATCGATGTCAGTAACCTGGTAGTTTAACCTTGATAAAATGTCGGTGTCAGTAACCTGGTAGTTTAACCTTGATAAAGTGTCGGTGTCAGTAACCTGGTAGTTTAACCTTGATAAAGTGTCGGTGTCAGTAACCCGGTAGTTTAACCTTGATAAAGTGTCGATGTCAGTAACCTGGTAGTTTAACCTTGATAAAGTGTCGATATCAGTAACCTGGTAGTTTAACCTTGATAAAGTAATGATGTCAGTAACCTGGTAGTTTAACCCTGATAAAGTGTCGATGTCAGTTACCTGGTAGTTTAACCTTGATAAAGTGTCGATATCAGTAACCTGGTAGTTTAACCTTGATAAAGTGATGATGTCAGTAACCCGGTAGTTTAACATTGATAAAGTTTCGGTGTCAGAAACCTGGTAGTTTAACCTTGATAAACTGTCGATGTCAGTAACCCGGTAGTTTAACATTGATAAAGTGTCGATGTCAGTAACCTGGTAGTTTAACCCTGATAAAGTGTCGGTGTCAGTAACCTAGTAGTTTAATCTTGATAAATTGTCAGTGTCAGTAACCTGGTAGTTTAACCTTGATAAAGTGTCGAAGGGAGTAACCTGGTAGTTTAACCCTGATAAAGTGTCGATATCAGTAACCTTGTAGTTTAACCTTGATAAAGTGTAGATGTCATTAACCTGGTAGTTTGAACCTTTATAAAGTATCGATGTCAGTAACCTGGTTGTTTAACCTTGATAAAGTGTCGGTGTCAGTAACCTAGTAGTTTAACCCTGATAAAGTGTCGGTGTTAGTAACCTAGTAGTTTAACCTTGATAAATTGTCGGTGTCAGTAACCTGGTAGTTTAACCTTGATAAAGTGTAGATGTCAGTAACCTGGTAGTTTAACCTGTATAAAGTATCGATGTCAGTAACCTGGTAGCTTAACCTTGATAAAGTGTCGGTGTCAGTAACCTGGTAGTTTAACCTTCATAAAGTGTCGGTGTCAGTAACCTGATAGTTTAACCCTTATAAAGTGTCGATGTCAGTAACCTGGTAGTTTAACCTTGATAAAGTGTCGGTGTTAGTAACCTGGTAGTTTAAACCTAATAAAGTGTCGGTGTCAGTAACCCGGTAGTTTAACCTTGATAAAGTGTCGGTGTCAGTAACCTGGTAGTTTAAACCTGATAAAGTGTCGGTGTCAGTAACCTGGAAGTTTAACCCTGATAACGTGTCAATGTCAGTAACCTGGTGGTTTAACCTTGATCAAGTATCGATGTCAGTAACCTGGAAGTTTAAACCTGATAAAGTGTCGGTGTCAGTAACCCGGTAGTTTAACTTTGATAAAGTATCGATGTCAGTAACCTGGTAGTTTAACCTTGATAAAGTGTCGATGTCAGTAACCTGGAAGTTTAAACCTGATAAAGTGTCGATGTCAGTAACCTGGTAGTTTAACCTTGATAAAGTATCGATGTCAGTAACCTGGTAGTTTAACCTTGATAAAGTGTCGGTGTCAGTAACCTGGTAGTTTAACCTTGATAAAGTGTCGGTGTCAGTAACTTGGTAGTTTAACCTTGATAAAGTGTCGGTGTCAGTAACCCGGTAGTTTAACCTTGATAAAGTGTCGATATCAGTAAACTGGTAGTTTATCCCTGATAAAGTGTCGATATCAGTAAACTGGTAGTTTAACCCTGATAAAGTATCGATGTCCGTAACCTGGTTGTTTAACCTTGATAAAGTGTCGATATCAGTAACCTAGTAGTTTAATGCTGATAAAGTGTCGGTGTCAGTAACCTGGTATTTTAACCTTGATAAAGTGTCGATATCAGTAAACTGGTAGTTTATTCCTGATAAAGTGTCGATGTCAGTAACCTGGTAGTTTAATCCTGATAAAGTGTCGGTGTCAGTAACCTGGTAGTTTGACCTTGATAAAGTGTCGATATCAGTAAACTGGTAGTTTATCCCTGATAAAGTGTCGATGTCAGTAACCTGGTAGTTTAATCCTGATAAAGTGTCGGTGTCAGTAAACTGGTATTTTATCCCTGATAAAGTGTCGATGTCAGTAAACTGGTAGTTTATCCTTAATAAAGTGTCGATGTCAGTAACCTGGTAGTTTAATCCTGATAAAGTGTCGGTGTCAGTAACCTGGTAATTTAACCTTGATATAGTGTCGATGTCAGTCACCTGGTATTTTCATCTTGATAAAGTGTCGATGTCAGTTACCTGAAAAATTAACCCTTGATAAAGTATCGATGTCAGTAACCTGGTAGTTTAACCTTGATAAAGTGTCGGTGTCAGTAACCTGGTAATTTTAACATTGATAAAGTGTCGATGTCAGTAACCTGGTAGTTTAACCTTGATAAAGTGTCGATGTCAGTAACCTGGTAGTTTAACCTTGATAAAATATCGATGTCAGTAACCTGGTAGTTTAACCTTGATAAAGTGTCGATGTCAGTAACCCGGTAGTTTAACCTTGATAAAGTATCGATGTCAGTAACCTGGTAGTTTAACCTTGATAAAGTATCGGTGTCAGTAACCTGGTAGTTTTATCCTGATAAAGTGTCAATATCAGTAACCTGGTAGTTTAACCCTGATAAAGTGTCGGTGTCAGTAAACTGGTAGTTTATCCCTTATAAAGTGTCGATGTCAGTAAACTGGTAGTTTATTTCTGATAAAGTGTCGATATCAGTAAACTGGTAGTTTATCCCTAATAAAGTGTCGGTGTCAGTAAACTGGTAGTTTAACCCTGATAAAGTGTCGATATCAGTAACCTGGTTGTTTAACCTTGATAAAGTATCGATATCAGTAAACTGGTAGTTTAACCCTGATAAAGTACCGATGTCAGTAACCTGGTAGTTTAATCCTGATAAAGAGTCAATATCATTAAACGGGTAGTTTAACCCTGATAAAGTGTCGATATCAGTAAACTGGTAGTTTATCCCTGATAAAGTGTCGATATCAGTAAACCGGTAGTTTAACCCTGATAAAGTATCGATGTCCGTAACCTGGTTGTTTAACCTTGATAAAGTGTCGATGTCAGTAACCTAGTAGTTTAATGCTGATAAAGTGTCGGTGTCAGTAACCTGGTAGTTTAATCCTGATAAAGTATCGATATCAGTAAACTGGTAGTTTAACCCTGATAAAGTACCGATGTCAGTAACCTGGTAGTTTAATCCTGATAAAGTGTCAATATCAGTAAACTGGTAGTTTAACCCTGATAAAGTGTCGATATCAGTAAACTGGTAGTTTATCCCTGATAAAGTGTCGATATCAGTAAACTGGTAGTTTAACCCTGATAAAGTATCGATGTCCGTAACCTGGTTGTTTAACCTTGATAAAGTGTCGATGTCAGTAACCTAGTAGTTTAATGCTGATAAAGTGTCGGTGTCAGTAACCTGGTAGTTTAACCTTGATAAAGTGTCGATATCAGTAAACTGGTAGTTTATCCCTGATAAAGTGTCGATGTCAGTAACCTGGTAGTTTAATCCTGATAAAGTGTCGGTGTCAGTAAACTGGTATTTTATCCCTGATAAAGTGTCGATGTCAGTAAACTGGTAGTTTATCCTTAATAAAGTGTCGATGTCAGTAACCTGGTAGTTTAATCCTGATAAAGTGTCGGTGTCAGTAACCTGGTAATTTAACCTTGATAAAGTGTCGATGTCAGTCACCTGGTATTTTCACCTTGATAAAGTGTCGATGTCAGTTACCTGAAAAATTAACCCTGATAAAGTGTCGGTGTCAGTAACCTGGTAGTTTAACCTTGATAAAGTGTCCGTGTCAGTAACCTGGTAGTTTAACCTTGATAAAGTATAGATGTCAGTAACCTGGTAGTTTAACCTTGATAAAGTGTCGATGTCAGTAACCCGGTAGTTTAACCTTGATAAAGTATCGATGTCAGTAACCTGGTAGTTTAACCTTGATAAAGTGTCGATTTCAGTAACCTGGTAGTTTAACCTTTATAAAGTATCGATGTCAGTAACCTGGTAGTTTAACCTTGATAAATTGTCGGTGTCAGTAACCTGGTAGTTTAACCTTGATAAAGTGTCGATGTCAGTAACCTGGTAGTTTGAACCTTTATAAAGTATCGATGTCAATAACCTGGTAGTTTAACCTTGATAAAGTGTCGATATCAGTAACCTGGTAGTTTAACCTTGATAAAGTGTAGATGTCAGTAACCTGGTAGTTTAACCTTGATAAAGTGTCGAAAGGAGTAACCTGGTAGTTAAACCTGGATAAAGTGTCGATGTCAGTAGCCTGGTAGTTTAACCTTGATAAAGTGTAGATGTCAGTAACCTGGTAGTTTAACCCTGATAAAGTGTCGGTGTCAGTAACCTAGTAGTTTAACCTTGATAAAGTGTCGATGTCAGTAACCTGGTAGTTTAACCTTGATAAAGTGTCGATGTCAGTAACCTGGTAGTTTAACCTTGATAAAGTATCGATGTCAGTAACCTGGTAGTTTAACCTTGATAAAGTGTCGATGTCAGTAACCTGGTAGTTTAACCTTGATAAAGTGTCGATGTCAGTAACCTGGTAGTTTAACCTTGATAAAGTGTCGATGTCAGTAACCTGGTAGTTTAACCTTGATAAAGTGTCGATGTCAGTAACCTGGTAGTTTAACCTTGATAAAGTGTCGATGTCAGTAACCTGGTAGTTTAACCTTGATAAAGTGTCGATGTCAGTAACCTGGTAGTTTAACCTTGATAAAGTGTCGATGTCAGTAACCTGGTAGTTTAACCTTGATAAAGTGTCGATGTCAGTAACCTGGTAGTTTAACCTTGATAAAGTGTCGATGTCAGTAACCTGGTAGTTTAACCTTGATAAAGTGTCGATGTCAGTAACCTGGTAGTTTAACCTTGATAAAGTGTCGATGTCAGTAACCTGGTAGTTTAACCTTGATAAAGTGTCGATGTCAGTAACCTGGTAGTTTAACCTTGATAAAGTGTCGATGTCAGTAACCTGGTAGTTTAACCTTGATAAAGTGTCGATGTCAGTAACCTGGTAGTTTAACCTTGATAAAGTGTCGATGTCAGTAACCTGGTAGTTTAACCTTGATAAAGTGTAGATGTCAGTAACCTGGTAGTTTAACCCTGATAAAGTGTCGGTGTCAGTAACCGAGTAGTTTAACCTTGATAAATTGTCGGTGTCAGTAACCTGGTAGTTTAACCTTGATAAAGTGTCGAAGGGAGTAACCTGGTAGTTTAACCTTGATAAAGTGTCGATGTCAGTAACCTGGTAGTTTAACCTTGATAAAGTGTCGATGTCAGTAACCTGGTAGTTTAACCTTTATAAAGTATCGATGTCAATAACCTGGTAGTTTAATCCTGGTAAAGTGTCGATGTCAGTAACCTGGTAGTTTAACCTTGATAAAGTGTCGATGTCAGTAACCTAGTAGTTTAATCTTTATAAAATATCGATGTCAGTAACCTGGTAGTTTAACCTTGATAAAGTGTCGATGTCAGTAACCTGGTAGTTTATTCCTGATAAAGTGTCGATGTCAGTAACCTGGTATTTTAACCTTGATAAAGTGTCGATGTCAGTCACCTGGTATTTTTACGTTGATAAAGTGTCGATGTCAGTTAACTGGAAAATTAACCCTGATAAAGTATCGATGTCAATAACCTGGTTGTTTAACCTTGACAAATTGTCGGTGTCAGTAACCTGGTAGTTTAACCTTGATAAAGTGTCGATGTCAGTAACCTGGTAGTTTAACCTTTATAAAGTATCGATGTCTGTAACCTGGTAGTTTAACCTTGATAAAGTGTCGATATCAGTAACCTGGTAGTTTAACCTTGATAAAGTGTAGATGTCAGTAACCTGGTAGTTTAATCCTGATAAAGTGTCGGTGTCAGTAACCGAGTAGTTTAACCTTGATAAATTGTCGGTGTCAGTAACCTGGTAGTTTAACCTTGATAAAGTGTCGAAGGGAGTAACCTGGTAGTTTAACCTGGATAAAGTGTAGATGTCAGTAACCTCGTAGTTTAACCCTGATAAAGTGTCGGTGTCAGTAACCTAGTTGTTTAATCTTTATAAAATATCGATGTCATTTATCTGGTAGTTTAACCTTGATAAAGTGTCGATGTCAGTAACCTGGTAGTTTAATCCTGATAAAGTGTCGATGTCAGTAACCTGGTAGTTTAACCTTGATAAAGTGTCGATGTCAGTCACCTGGTATTTTTACGTTGATAAAGTGTCGATGTCAGTTAACTGGAAAATTAACCCTGATAAAGTATCGATGTCAATAACCTGGTTGTTTAACCTTGATAAATTGTCGGTGTCAGTAACGTGGTAGTTTAATCTTGATAAAGTATCGATGTCAGTAACCTGGTAGTTTAACCTTGATAAAGTGTCGATGTCAGTAACCTAGTAGTTTAATCTTTATAAAATATCGATGTCATTTATCTGGTAGTTTAACCTTGATAAAATGTCGATGTCAGTAACCTGGTAGTTTAATCCTGATAAAGTGTCGATGTCAGTAACCTGGTATGTTAACCTTGATAAAGTGTCGATGTCAGTCACCTGGTATTTTTACGTTGATAAAGTGTCGATGTCAGTTAACTAGAAAATTAACCCTGATAAAGTATCGATGTCAATAACCGGGTTGTTAAACTTGATAAATTGTCGGTGTCAGTAACCTGGTAGTTTAACCTTGATAACGTATCGATGTCAGTAACCTGGTAGTTTAACCTTGATAAAGTGTCGATGTCAGAAACCTGGTAGTTTAACCTTTATAAAGTTTCGATGTCTGTAACCTGGTAGTTTAACCTTGATAAAGTGTCGATATCAGTAACCTGGTAGTTTAACCTTGATAAAGTGTAGATGTCAGTAACCTGGAAGTTTAACCCTGATAAAGTGTCGGTGTCAGTAACCGAGTAGTTTAACCTTGATAAAGTGTCGGTGTCAGTAACCTGGTAGATTAACCTTGATAAAGTGTCGAAGGGAGTAACCTGGTAGTTTAACCTGGATAAAGTGTCGATGTCAGTAACCTGGTAGTTTAACCTTGATAAAGTGTAGATGTCAGTAACCTCGTAGTTTAACCCTGATAAAGTGTCGGTGTCAGTAACCTATTAGTTTAACCTTGATAAAGTGTCGGTGTCGGTAACCTGGTAGTTTAACCTTGATAAAGTGTCGATGTCAGTAACCTAGTAGTTTAACCTTGATAAAGTGTCGATATCAGTAAACTGGTTGTTTAATCCTGATAAAGTGTCAATATCAGTAAACTGGTAGTTTAACCCTGATAACGTATCGATGTCAGTAACCTGGTTGCTTAACCTTGATAAAGTGTCGATGTCAGTAACCTGGTAGTTTAATCTTTATAAAATATCGATGTCATTTACCTGGTAGTTTAACCTTGATAAAGTGTCGATGTCAGTAACCTGGTAGTTTATTCCTGATAAAGCGTCGGTGTCAGTAAACTGGTAGTTTAACCTTGATAAAGTGTCGATGTCATTCACCTGGTATTTTCACGTTGATAAAGTGTCGATGTCAGTTTACTGCAAAATTAACCCTGATAACGTGTCGGTGTCAGTAACCTGGTAGTTTATCCCTGATAAAGTGTCGATATCAGTAACCTGGTCGTTTAACCTTGATAAAATGTCGGTGTCAGTAACCTGGAAAATTAGCTCTTATAAAGTGTCGGTGTCAGTAACCTGGAATTTAACCTTGATAAAGTGTCGGTGTAAGTAACCTGGTAGTTTCACCTTGATAAAGTGTAGATGTCAGTAATCTGGAACATTAACCCTGATAAAGTATCGATGTAAGTAACCTGGTAGTTAAAATTTGATAAAGTGTCGATGTAAGTAACCTGGAAAATTAACCCTGATAAAGTGTCGATGTAATTAACCTGGTAGTTTAACCTTGATAAAGTATCGATGTCAGTTACCTGGTAGTTTAACCTTGATAAAGTGTAGATGTCAGTAACCTGGTAGTTTAACCTTGATAAAGTGTCGATGCCAGTAACCTGGTAGTTTAACCTTGATAAAGCTTCGATGTCAGTAACCTGGTAGTTTATCCCTGATAAAGTGTCGATATCAGTAACCTGGTAGTTTAACCTTGATTAAGTGTCGGTGTCAGTAACCTGGAAAATTAACCCTTATAAAGTGTCGGTGTCAGTAACCTGGAATTTAACCTTGATAAAGTGTCGATGTAAGTAACCTGGAAAAATTAACCTTGATAAAGTGTCGATGTAAGTAACCTGGTAGTTTCACCTTGATAAAGTGTCAATTTCAGTAACGTGGAACATTAACCCTGATAAAGTATCGATGTAAGTAACCTGGTAGTTAAACCTTGATAAAGTGTCGATGTAAGTAACCTGGAAAATTAACCCTGATAAAGTGTCGATGTAATTAACCTGGTAGTTTAACCTTGATAAAGTATCGATGTCAGTAACCTGGTAGTTTAACCTTGATAAAGTGTAGATGTCAGTAACCTGGAAAATTAACCCTGATAAAGTGTCGATGTAAGTAACCTGGTAGTTTAACCTTGATAAAGTGTCACTGTCAGTAGCCTGGTAGTTTAACTTTGATAAAGTGTCGATGTCAGTAACCTGGCAGTTTAACCTTGATAAAGTATCGATGTCAGTAACCTGGCAGTTTAACCTTGATAAAGTGACGATGTCAGTAACCTGATAGTTTAACCTTGATAAAGTGTCGATGTCAGTAACCTGGCAGTTTAACCTTGATAAAGTATCGATGTCAGTAACCTGGTAGTTTAACCTGGATAAAGTGTAGATGTAAGTAACCTGGTTGTTTAACCTTGATAAAGTGTCGATGTCAGTAACCTTAAAGTTCAACCCTTCTAAAGTGTCGATGTCAGAAACCTGGAGGTTTCATCCCGATAAAGTGTCGATGTTAGTTATCTGGTAGTTTTACCTTGATAAAGTGTCGATATCAGTAACCTGGTAGTTTAACCTTGATAAAGTGTCGGTGTCAGTAACCTGGTAGTTTAACCTTGATAAAGTGTCGATGTCAGTAATCTGAGTGTTTAATCTTGATGAAGTGTCGATGTCAGTAGCCTGGTAGCTTAACCCTGATAAAGTGTCGATGCCAGTAACCTGATAGTTTAACCTTGATAAAGTGTCGATGTCAGTAACCTGATAGTTTAACCTTGATAAAGTGTCGATGTCAGTAACCTGATAGTTTAAACATGATAGAGTATCGATGTCAGTAACCTGGTAGTTTAACATTGATAAAGTGTCAATGTCAGTAACCTGGTAGTTTAACCTTGATAAAGTGTCGATGTCAGTAAACTGGTAGTTTAACCCAGATAAAGTGTCAATGTCAGTAACCTGGTAGTTTAACCTTGATAAAGTGTCGATGTCAGTAACCTGGTAATTTTAACATTGATAAAGTGTCGATGTCAGTAACCTGGTAGTTTAACCTTGATAACGTGTCGATGTCAGTGAACTGGTAGTTTAAACTTGTTTAAGTGATTATGTCAGTAACCTGGTAGTTTAACCTTGATAAAGTATCGATGTCAATTACCTTGTAGTTTAACATTGAGAAAGTGTCGATGTCAGTAACCTGGTAGTTTAACCTTGATAAAGTGTCGATGTCAGTAACCTGGTAGTTTAACTTTGATTAAGTGATGATGTCAGTAACCTTGGGTTATCCATCAGTTCGCGTATCCTTGTATAGCACTTTTTGGAATTTACGAATGTCCAAACAATAAGAATTTTCTTTCTTAAAACTTTTTGCGATTGGAGACGACTGGTCCTTATTGGAGTCGTGGTTGTTAGTGATGTTATCATTTTGATGATTTGATTTTGAGAATTTGTATTTTTGGGTTTTCTTGTAAAGGTGGGTCGGGTTGTGTTTTTGAGTTAGGTCTCAATGTTGGATTGCGTAAGATTTTGTTCGCATCAGTCTGTGTTTGTCATCTGAATACCGCATGATTTTTATATGTATTGTTTGGTAAACAAAACAAAAGGACCAGTTTGTTTGCCGCGAAGTTCAGGTCAAAGCCTTGTGAGGTACCTTCACAACACCTTATCACGGAGTTCGCTTTTGTGTTTACGTTTTCGTTGTGCCGTATTTATGTTTTCTTTGGAGATTTGTGTGTTATTGTGATTATCTCTTCAATATGCTAATTTCCAAATCGAAACATTGATGTCTTTAGACATTAGAGCAATATTAAAAACATGTTAATTTCTCTACCAGACGATAAATAAAATGGCGAGTACTTAGTAGACTGCGTTGACGGTAACATAAAAATGTCGTCATGATTCCTGGTAACAACGACACCCAAAGTTGGTAGTTCTCACTGGATATTGCTTTTATAATTACGTGAGCTTGTGTGGTGGTGATTAAGAGAAAACATCACAAACAACATTTTTTTCCACTCAGAGTTGAGGATATCAAATTTTGTGAGCATTTTTCTTTTATTCTTTTTATTTTCAAAAAAAAAAAAAAAAATACCGATTCATGCAGTATAAATACGTACATAAGCGTGCATACATGTAGACAAAGACAAATATACATACATACATACATACATACATACATACATACATACCATACATACCATACATACATACATACCATACATACCATACATACATACATACTGTAACGAATGTTCACACAACAGCTGATCGTCAGTCAGCTGATCTCAAATGTTTATGTTACTGAAATGAACGTGTGATAACGGCTGAATTGTATATTATTAGCAGTACATGGCAAATGGCAATGTTTTATCTAACTGACCATGCTATCAGATGGTAAATATATGTGATAATAGATTGTGTGTGAAATATTTTGTTGGCAAGTAGTGTGTTACTGGCTACGATAGCCGCCATATAGGATCGTGACTAAGCAGGCGGTCAGAATTTGAATTAGGTATTTTGTCTATGTAAGCTCCATGATCAATCTTATGATTAATTCAGTGATCGTTAAGACAATAACAATACTATTCATCAAAATGTATATGTTTAATACGTACTTGTGGCGTACAACGGTCGATTTAAGACATATTTGGTCCAAGCAGTTTTACTGCAACGGTGAAACTGTTGACGCTGACGTTCCGGCTGGTTTTTGTGTACATTTTTAAATACGACTCGGAAACGGAATCAGATACTTGTAACTATATTTTGTGTATTTACAGAACATTTTTCAGTCGATAAACAGTTGGTTTACGCTATGTATAACATTTTCTTTGTGCTTTCATTTTTGGCACTATATTGTGACGTCGGTAATGTACGACTGTTATTGTTGTAAACAGTCTGGAGGGCCTCCACTTTGCCTCCACATTGCCTCCACTTTTTACATATAAGGAAATGTGGACGCCCGAGGGGTATATAAGGCGGAGCGATTACTGTGATTTTTAACGTCTCCTCCCGGCATCGGATACGTATTCTTGCGCCATTTTGGTTCTCATTATGACACATTAGTAGATAGGCCTACAGGAGTTATCTCCTTTATATAGATTAAAGGAAAGTTGGCATAACTTATAATACAAATCGTCTATTGTTCAATAGGGATTATTACAAGATATTTAGAGATGAATCTTGTAATAGAGGAATTGATAACTTGATCAATTTCAATAAATAATTTGTACTGAGGTACAAGAGTCTAGTGTACTCTTGTATCTCTATTACAAGATATAGTTAATCTTGTAATAGTGAAATTGATTATTACTTGATCAATTTCTATAAATTAGTCTTAAATTCTATAAATTGTACTTAGGATAATACAAGAGTCTAGTGTACTCTTGTATTTCTATTACAATATATAGTTAATCTTGTAATAGTGAAATTGATTATTACTTGATCAATTTCTATAAATGAGTCTTAAATTCTATAATATTTGAATAGGATAATACAAGAGTCTAGTGTACTCTTGTACTTCTATTAGAAGATATAGTTAATCTTGTAATAGTGAAATTGATTACTTGATCAATTTCTGTAAATACTTTTGTTCATTATAAACACAGTGGTTTAAAAGCCTTGAGTATTTCTATTACAAGATATTTGGAATTGTGAATCTTGTAATAGGGAAATTGATGCATTGCTCAATTTCCATAAATAATTGTGGATAATTACATGTGTTAATACAAGAGACTAGTGTTCTCTTGTATATCTATTACAAGATATTTGGGTTGAAATCTTGTCATAGAGAAATTGATGCATATTGATCAATTTCTATAAAATACTAACAAAATTTACAGAGTTACTATTATCTTTATTCTGTTGTCGCGATTGTTGCTATTGCATCTTAGTTATCACTTTGTTGTTTCTTTATAAAAAGACAAGTCCTATATTGTAACAGGGAGTTTAACTATCAACTTAGATAATTGTACTTTTGTACTCGCTACTATTTATAACTTCTATATTCTGGCATAATCTCTAATTGTACAGTAATTAGAGTGATAAAGAGTGTCAGTACACACACACACACACACACGCACACGCACAAACACACAAAAGAAGTGAAGTAAAGCGGTTTACCCTGATATTGAATATGAATATTACCAAAGAGATTTTAGTAAAGTACATCAGTTTTACTGTAAACCAGATTTGTACTTGACTTAAAAATTTGGACCATGCCTTTAGACAATTTAAATAAAATTTAGAAAATGTTTGTTCATTGATTATGCCTTTTAGATCTGAGCAGGAGCACAGAAAGTATTCATATCCAAACTCGTCCAATTTTCTTAAAAAATGTTTACCAATAATACTCCATTTATCCATATTTGTATGGAGTATTTTGAAAATTGTTTTTAACCGTTTACACTGTATGAAGGTTTCAATGTCTATCATTCCCATTCCTCCATACGCTATATTACTACAACATATCTTTCTATCTAATAGATGTGTTTTCCCATCCCACAAAGGAGGCTGTTCAATTCTTGTACATATTTCTGGGGAATTCCTCGAGCTTCAATTTCATATCCAATCGTAGATATTATAAAGGTTTTGATAATAAGTATTTTTCCTTTGAATGTAAGATTTCTTGTCTTCCAGATATGTATAAAATTTTCAAATTTTGTAATTTTTGTTCTCCATATTTTATCATCTTCAATATCATACCCGTGATGGACTCCCAGAGTTTTGACATTTGTGTTAGTCCATTTAATCAAGTCAAAAGTTGGATTTTTATTTCTGGAAGCCCACATGTATAAACCTTCAATTTTTTCGTAGTTTCATATAATTTCAAAATTTCAAAGGCATGTGTGATGGATTGGTCATTTTCATTATAAAGTTGTGTATCATCTGCAAACATGGTAATTTTTGCTTCTCTATTTTCATGGCTTGGTAGCTTAACACCTTTTATATTTTGATTGGCTCTAATTGCACAGGCAAGAGGCTCAGCTTGAATTATATACAAGAGCGGGGCGATTGGGCAGCCCTGTCGCGCAGATCTTGAAATATCGAAATATTTTGAAATAAATCCATTTGTTTCAATGCAAGTTTTCTAATTTATTAGAAGCATATATATCCATCCACAAAAAGTGTTCCCAAATTTTTTTTTTCAAGCAATGCATAACCCATTCTCATTCCATTCTATCAAATGCCTTTTGCTGATCTAAAAAAATAATTGAGTCATTTTGATTTTCCATATCTGAATATTCTATAATATCTTGAATCATTCTATTTGCTTCCATTATATTTCTTCCCGGAACAAAACCAAATTGATCGGGGTGAATTAGTTTTTTAGGAACTGGTTTTAGTCTGTTAGCTGATATTTTAGCAATAATTATGTAATCAACATTAAGTAATGAAATAGGTCGCCAGTTCTTTATGTCTTCCCGATCACCCTTTTTAAATAATAATTTAATGATTCCTTTGTTTTGAGTTTTTGTGAGTTTGTTGTTGTCAAGTATCTTTTTAATCAATAAGATGAATTCATTTTTATTACATCCCAATATATATCTGATAGAATTCACTGATTAACCCATCTTCTCCCAGTATTTTATTTCTCCTAAGAGTTTTAATTGCTTTTTCAATTTCGTTTTGTTCTACAGGTCGGTCAATAAAATTGCGTTCCTCATCTGATAGCCTATTTTTTTTGTATGGACAGTGTTTAATTTTCTAATGAAAATATTTAGGTTTAATGTATCTTCAATTAATATCAAATCAATTCTGGATTTCGATTTACCTCTTTGAAATGTGTATCTTATAGTGTTTGGGTTTATCTCACACCATATGTCTTACAGATTATGTTGTGACATAAATGATTTAAGTTCTTTGCTACCAATATCAGCAATGAGCGGTCGAGGTAATCTATCTACATTTTTGTCAATGACACAACTAAAATCACCCATAATTATTTTTTTCATTTGAATGTCTAAACGCTCTTGGTATAATTCTTATGAAATCTTTCCTTTATGTGCCTTTGTTTGAACAGTATATATTGAAAATATCATAACTTTTACTTTCACATTCTAAGGTACAGGCCAATATTCTACCTTGTTGGTCCCAGTAATATTCCTGTAATGATGTGATATCAGTATTTATTTTCCAAAGTACTGCCACCCCCCTTGAATTATTAGTCCCATTATTCCATAAACTTCCACACCCTCCATGACCTTTCCAATCATTACTCCATGCATCGATGTCTTCATTAGTGCAGTGTGTTTCTTGTAGACATATTATGTCATACTTTTGATTCATTATCCAGTTATATAATCTTTCTCTTTTCTTTGTATTTCTTAATCCATTAGTATTTAAACTTGCTAAATGTAAACTGTGCTTATTATTCATATTCCAAGTAGATTAACGTGGTGATGTTGAGTTTAGATCTTGGTTCTTGATCTTGTCCGACATTGAATGGGAGAAAATTAGTTAACAACAGCCAGGAAATAGTGACAAAAGTAAGAGGGGAGAAACGACTTATCATTATGTGACCGAACTTTACATACAGTTCGCTGTCTCAAACAAAAGTTTATGTTATTTATTGTGTACATGTATCAGTTTCAAGGCGAAACGCTTTGGATGAAGGTCTCTCAGAAGGTGGCGTTGACTGACTGCAGAGAAAGCGCTTCTTGTTTCGCGACCGCTCCTCCCCATCATCTGGGCGATCTCCATCCTCACTGTATGTCAGGTGCTTCATGATGGTGTTGAGGAGGGCCTCTGCGCCCTTTTTGTTAATGTGGATACCGCTAGGGTCGTTGGGGTCATAGTTATTTTTTATCACAAACAACATTGACCAACTAAAGCATACATTTTGACTCCACCAGACAACAGAATTTTTGGGCACCATACCGAGTAAAGATCTGTTCATATAAAACATCAGCTATTTCTGTGGTTTCTTTTGGTTTTCGAATGATTAGTTTCTGTCCACTGGATAAAATACTTACAGATGAAATGATATGTTTATAATCTTCCTTAGTTTCTGTGAGTGGGCCTGATATATCCATCTGTTAACGTTATCATGTGTCACCTGATTCTGGCAAATGGAGTCAAATGAGGTAGTCGAGCTTGGCTATTCACCTTATTGCTTTGTCACTTTTGGCATGAGCGATATAATCGTCTACATCATAGTGCATACTTTTCCAATAAAAGCTCTGTTTAATGTACGTTAAGGTTTTGTAACTAGATGAGTTTCATCTGCTCGGATGTCATGATACCACAACAATGCATCATAGACAAGAATAACGTAATACTATTTGTTGAACGCATTTGTCGTTGTCTTGCAAACGATGTGCACGCCTTTGGTACCAATGAAACAATACATTGTTAATGCATTTATTGATACTTCCCTAGTCTTTTGATTGTCTATCAACTATCCAAGTATACAGATATATCATGGAGCTCTGGGCAATTTGTTGATTACTTATCTTAATCAATGATATCTAGTTTAGCATCTACGTTTTCTTCATAAACTCTTATCTTCGCTTTCACTATACATACTATTTTCTTTCATACCTACGGATGTAATACTGAAATAATTCTATTTCCTCGGTAAAACTTTAACATTTTTCACAAACTTGACTGGTTATACTACAAAAGATGCAAAAAACGGAATTTGTTTTGAAAATATCACGTAATTTTTCATATATTGAAATTAGGTTTCCAGTCGTGGATTTCTTCGAATTTATTTTAAAAATGGCGGGATGTTATAGTTGTAACATTGCAATTACACGTCGAGGTATGAAAGAAAAATACTCTTTCGTAAGTGGATATGAAGGATAAGGATATTCTACCCTCGGGATCACCAAATGTTGCAGAATCCTCGGCAAGACTCGGGTTTTACTACAGTTTGTGACCCTTGGGTAGAATATCCCTATCCTTCATATCCACATATGAGTCTTATAAAGCTGACATTTGAGTCTTATATTCTGTGACACTGTCATTTAAAGTTTAAATGGTACCTAATTTCCTCATCCAATTAACTACGAATATAGCCTATTGACCCATCTTCGTTTATATATGAGTAAGCCAAAAGAGGCTGAAAGAAGACGCGTCTTTACTAAATAATGACTTTTGGCACTTGTCTGGTAAATTAATGAGCTTGTCGTTATGAGAAGGTTTCTAAGTGGTGGCGATATCATAGAATAACCTTTTATAAACTTTTGGTAGTAGTTACACATGCTCAAATTCTAAGAATATTATGCTGTGTTTTTGCAGCTGAGGCTTTCTCAAGATCTACTGCTTCTCCATCTTTAGAAATAATATTTACGAGGTGAAACCTTTTTGAATTCCTGCTAATAAATGGTTGGATTGAGGAATGGGGTTTGAGGGTGAAACTGAAAGGATACATATATAATGATGTATCAATTTGAATTTTTTATGATGAAAACCACTCATATTGGGCTAAAATGCATCATCACTGAACAACTTAAACTAAAAAATATAATTTATTTCTTGTTTTTAAAAAGCATTTTCATTGTTTTCAACATCATGTTATTTGCCTAGAGCGTAAAAAATGACATCGCCTCATATAATTTTATCATTAACCGCTTCCAGTTTATTTTAGTAAACCCATATATTTGTTAATCGTTACTAATAATTAAAAAACATCATTTAAAGATTTAATGTGATAAAATATTAGCAATAGCAACTGTATCCTCCTGAACGAAAATTAATGTAAGTTCATTTTGCAAGCTTCAAATGAATTCAATTAGGTTAAAGTAATGCGTTTATCATGTAGTTTTTCTTTATTGATTTGATTTCCTCTCTTCAATGCCTTGGCATGATCAAGTGTTTCCGGAAGATAAACTTTTTGTGTTTCCGGTAAGATCAGCGTCGTTAGTGCTGCAATAAGGCAGAGAGAGACAAGTACAAAAAGAGGTATGACACGTCCAACTCGTCCCGGAACCAGCGCTGCCTGGTAATAAAAATAATAAAAAATGAAGATATTTTTATTTCAATATACACATAGAAAGCCGCCACATTGCCCCGATCAGTAACTATTAACCATAAAATCTTGCAGTTTTCAAAATCAAATACATGTATATATCACATTACTGATTTTGTTTTATTTTGTATGTAGATATGTATTAAATAATGTGTTTGATAAGTCCATGTATGCGCACTGACTTTCGTTAAAATCCATGAACCCGGTCTAGTATTCCATTGCCTAGGCTTAGAAAATATAGAGAGATCCTTGATTTAGTGTTGTGTTGCGACTCGGTATGGTACGCTACAGCCTCTGTTTTGTATTTTGTGACCTCGAAGTGGTTAACTACGACCTCTGGTAGTAATATCTGGTCACTTATAATGTATCTTAGAAAACAGATATAACTGTACGCTACAATTTATCAAGCCCCCCCCCCCCCAACACACACACACACACACCCTCACTAACAAGAGGTCGCAAAATACTAAACCGGTGTCTACTAAAAACTACTCAGAGGGTTCGGACTGAAAGTTAAGAGCACAATGAAAAATGTCAACATACCAATCTGGTAACTGCTGGCACTGTCATGTAGCCTAAATTCCCCATAGATGTATTAATGCCCATGCCAGAGCTTCGAACCACTGTCGGGAAGAGTTCGGCCGACCAGATGTATATAACACAGAAGCCTACTGCCATGCCAGTCTTCCCTATCATCGCTAATATTATCGACGCTATCTTCAAATCTGAAACCAATTTAACACGCATATAAAAAATAAAGAAGTAACAATATTGATATGTTATTTGAATTTGACTATAATGTACAAGAAATAATGGTTTAACGAACCATTTGATATACATCTTATATGCCTAAAGTTACTGACTACCTAGCTAGCTCTATATGTAACAGAGTTTATGTATAGCATGTATATGTACACGATATTGATAATGTTAGATTGGCCACCAGACACTTACTTGATGGTAAGAATTTCTCAGCTGAATTATCTTATTATATTATATTGTTTGAAACTGGAACCAGGCATACCTAGAGACAAGTCATACTCAAGGTTTAGTGACTATTTTAGTATATAAAAAAAGAGAAAAAAAAAATGAAAAAATAGGTCATAGTGACCTACTTAAGCATTTGTTTTATCTTAGAACTTAAACGTTTTAAAACATTTTCATGAAGATTACATTCTGAGGTCCGATATGTTTGGTGACGGGTATAAAACTAAGTCATATTTAATTATTTCATTTGTTGGATTTTCCATGTTTAAAACCTTTTGCATGAAAGGAATCTCAAGCAATATCTTAAATGCAAGTAGAATGTTAGAACCGTGCCTGCTGCATACTGTATAAAGGCGACTAAATCTGGAATTTTAATTATCGTGGCTAACTAGATCAAATTATTGGATTTTGTTTCATATCAAAATAATAAGCCATGTGATTTCTTTTTCAGAAACACTTTCCTGTCACTCAAAAGCAGCTGTTTTCTAGGACATATCTACACTCAAATAAACTCATATATGGTCGGCTTTTAAAATTATGCAGTGAAGCAGGAAGCAACCTATCTCTGATTTACCGTACAATGGCCCAAGGTGATACCCCCTTCCTTTGTCCTGTTTTTATCATTTTAAACTAGGCCCATGATGATATTACAAAGTCAGTATTTTCTCTTGGAGAGACTAATATCTATATATTACTTACCTCCAGTGACTATGACGAATACTGTTCCACTACCGAGGAGTGACAGCCCACCCACTACCATACCTAGTATGTACAGTTTCTTCCGGCCCAGCCTACTGACCGTCAGAAGAGGTATGGTAAAGCCGGGAAAGTCAGCCAAACCGGACAACAGGATGTTCAGGTAGAAATTCCCTGCTAAGTTTCCGGTATTCAGTGTGAAACCGAAGAAGCAATGGAAAACCAGGAAACTATATAAGAAATACTTAAATATTATCATATAAATGATACATAGTACACTAATTCACTAATGAAATAATACATGATGATATATTGTAAATTCAAATGCACAAAAAGGGGAGATACAAGAGGCTACCATGAAGGTAATTTATAACCCATTAAATAGATAGAGATCGTATTTTTTAAAATATCCATTAAGAACATAATTGACCTCCAATCAGAACAGGTAAACTTTGTTCACATTCACTTACCTGTTGAAAAATATTACCAAGGACTGAAAGAGAAGTGAGCGCTGTTTGAAATAATGAAGGATGCTGTGTTTTTTCCTGTCATGTTTTTCTGTCTTTTCGTAAAAATCAGCAACTGGAGGCACACAATTCAAACATTTATTTGATTGAGCCATCTTTACTACAGTTTTCCTGGCCTGGTCTATCTTTCCTTGACTTATAAGCCAGCGAGGAGACTCTGGAATTATCCTGAAATAAATAGCGCAAATCCTTATGTTCTTTTTGTGATATTTTTCATGGAATGTACAGGGTGTACCCATAACTGGTCTATAAGTGACCTGTAGCCGGTTTATATTAAGATTTTGGACCGCTGCCCGGTTTACATGAGATCATTTTTGGACATTCACTTATAAACCAGTTAGCTATAGGTGAATACTGAGCACAGCTCGAAGTGTCAAGGCATAAGCGATTCCAGAAGAACACTTTATAAAAAACATGTACACCCTATTTACATGTATTTCCCGATCATTTTTTTATTTTGATTTGTCAGATATGCAAGAAATCACTAAATCAAACATTGTAAATTCCTTTCAGTTTCTAGATACAGTGTATCACTAAATATGTGAACACCAGTAAAGACTTTGTCCTGGTAGAGCAAGGCTATGTCCATCCTCGGAAGACATTTTAGAAATGAATAATATTCGTTATAGAAGGGTGACTTTAGTTATTTTAGGTTCACTAGGTTTATATGTGATGAATGCATCGATATGGTTGACTGCACTCATAAACTCATGAGTGAAAATGTGCATGTTTTACCTGTTACTGGTATGACGTGTGCTGAATAGAATGGATGAATGCACATTGTTGTTATTTTCAGAATATGCTACCTACTTGGTTTATAAGTGATGAATGTTTTGTATAGTAGGGTTTTATTAACACGAAAGGAACTGTGTTTTAAGTTAGAGCTTAACCTCAAACTGTACTATATGTGTGAATGGGTCCTAAAACTGTACTATATGTGTGAATGGGTCCTAAAACTGTACTATATGTGTGAATGGGTCCGAAAACTGTACTATATGTGTATGAGGGAACAGCACTCGACCTAAACGGGGCATGTTGCTGAACCCTCTCACACAAATAGTACAGTTTTCAGCTTATCTTCTTAACGTAAAATCATTTTCATATTCCTCTGCACTACGTGATTTTCGTCAGTAATTTGCAGGAGATTACCAGCACAGGGTAAAGTAAGAAAGAGCAGAGGAGATAAAGGGACATTACTTATTTAGTCGTCTTAAACACCATAAACAGATACGAATATATTGGAATTCTTGCCAGTATAAAGAAATCCTTTGACATCAGTTATGTAATTGACTGCAATAAACATCCTGGACATTTATAAAACAAGTAATGGTCTAATGAAGTAAGCGTCCCCCTGAAAGTTTAATGGCTTAAAACGTCAGCGAATAAGATCAAAGACGACAATTGGATTGGACATAGGACAAGACCTATCATAATTTGATAGATTACATGACATTGATAGAGCCATACATACCACCAATATACAACAAACAGTACCATTGGCCCTGTACACGCTATCTGAATGTACTTCCAATGCCGCAGACCATACCCTATCCCGGCCAGAATACCTATACCAGCAGAATACGAATAGTTGAATAGAAAACCAGACCACTGACGTTTTGAAGGTCCAACAATTTCAATTGCTGAAATGGAACATAGATATATATGGCATATTATACAAACAACGAATTATATTTTTCTTCATAGAAGTTAAAGATACACTGTGAAAATTGTGTCAGGAACATTGAGTAGAGAAATGAAACATTTTATGAAGATTTTTGACAATTTCTAAATGCAACTAAATAGTGTATGTCATAATCTGATTAGGTTTTATCCTCATACAGAAGCAAGCGTTAGAAGAATAATGAAATATTGATGATACTGACACATTAATCAAGGTCATGCAGAATAGCAATCTCAATATTACAAACCTAGAATAAATGACGATATATATACACCTCGTGAAGCTAGGATCTGGATAAACCTTAACAAAGCAAATACGAAATAATTTGGTGACCATGCAGATGCAAGTCCAGAAGCGAATACGATCGCAAGACTGCAACACATCATCCGTTGTCGACCAAATCTAAAAAATATATAAAATCAAACAATTATTGATTTGTTTAAATGGGTGATGGCCATTTTGATTTAGTTCCTTTAAACATCTGGTTACCTTTAGGGCGTGTGATGTTTTGTAGGAATAAGGATATGGAATTAACACGGGCCTATGGTAATTAATAAGCATACCGGTATGGGCCTTGAAATTGCAATAAGATGTGACGGATTATTGTTAAAATTTGAGAGAACTTAATCATCACTCGGTCATTGTTTTACCATTTTTTGAAGTTGTATCAACAGCTCAATACAAAGGAAAGAGTGGTTAAATTATTTGATTTAATTAGCTAAAAGATTTTTGTCGGAGAAATTTCGATTATTCCTACCTGTCAGCGAAGTAACCTTGCGTTAGTGATCCTATCAGTGCCCCAGAGTACATGAGAATCTGTATGTATGTTTTGATATCTGCATCGTCACAAACAAGGTTATGCTGGCAAGTGAAATATGGTCAATGCAGTGATTATAACAAACTAAATTACTGAGTAATGAAAACCAAAAGAAATTTAGAAATCACTGTTAGAATTCTCAGCTTTCTGTATGAATTTAATATATGGTTTTTTTTGTCCTGCATTTTAAATTAACAAATCAATTAAACAAATAAATTATATATTTTATCATTTTTTAATGAATCATAATTTATATCATGATTAAATATTATGTAAAACCTGGTATATGTAATATAATAAAGTGACAGGTTTCCATTTTGCATAATTACAGACGATTATTAAGCTTTGTTGCGTAAATGAAAAGATAATTGCTGAATAATTTTTATTGAGAATACCTCTGTCACGAATGTTTCTATAAATACAGATTGATCGTATGTCCAAGTTCTGCATGGTTGTTTCAGAGATTTTTGATCTGACGAGTTAATGACTTGTCTGAAGCAGGCGTCGTTATCTGTATTTAGCGTAAACCCCTCAGTAAGGTTTCCGGAAGGTTGTGTTGAATCTTCTGTATAACTCCGAGTGGTATTGTACACAATATGTGTTGTACACCTGTTATATAAATAACATACTTAGGAAGGTACAGAAGAAATAAATACATCCTATTCATAGATCTGAAAGATTTTATAGAAACCTAACATATATTATTTTTTCTTGAAGTTCTTTATATGCTGTGTGTTGATTCGGATATAAAACAAAGGTATGTATGGACTTGGTAAACCAAGGAGAAATAGTACGAAGGTATGATATACATTATTATGCGTGTGGTATAAGGTTTTATTGTCGGATACACCTGTGGTATTCTGATAGAGTGATACACTTTACACGATATAATTGTTTGTGTTTCATGGTCACACAAACACTGGATCCAGAAACTTATATTTCAATACCAAAGATAAGTATTTAGTAGCCTATATGTATGTTAACCACACCTGTAACTAACTTTAAATCGACTCACCTGTGTTTAGGAGAATATAGTAGCAACGCGTTGTTTACATCCGATATACCTATGAAGATTATAGGTAGACATATCAATATAAATATCCATCTTTGATACGGGCCAAACTCTCCAACAGCTTTGAGGATATCGTCAAACCTCATGATAACATCATTATATCTACAATAAGATCTCACAACCAGCCATCTGTGAAAACATGAAATAGTCGTGTTGAATGGACCCTGATGGTAAACAGCGTTTTCAAATCAATATGTGAATATCGATTGGTGAATTTTATTTTTTTTACGAATTTAATAGTGTCGCACAGTGTATAGGAATATTATTTTATGAATATAAAGTAACATTATGATAGCGTACTTTATATTTCCAAAAGAACGATTTATGTAAAAGAAATGTTTTAGTAGTGCTTTAATGCTTTCATGGTACATGCAGCATAGGCAAGCGAACACAATGAATTGACTTACTTGGAAAATGGCTGTCTGTACAGAATACACGATTTCAGCTTATGTTTCTTACTTATCAGTCATTTGATGAAGTATACACAATGTTTGAGGTAGTGATTTAACAATGTGTATATATAATACTATCGAGTCCAATTTAAAGAATATAGTCAATAAATGTTAATTTAAATAACTTAATATTCATATACATTAAGTATTCAGTTATGCATTTCCAGGATGTGTGTATAACCATTAGAAATACAGACATACATTCATTTCAAAAACATTTTTATGTATATTGTATATTTCAAAGATTTCTTCAATCATTAAACACGAACAAAAAAGTAACTGACTAGTTGTTAAGAGATTCACATACCTACAGTATAGTCAGGATTTCAATACACATTACCTTGCTAACCTTATCTCATGTTTCCCTTATCCATTATACGGAGGTTTGCTGTAAACCATCTATTATCTAGACATATAACCTCCGTCTATAGATTTATAGTCAAGCCATGTTAGTTCTCTCTATTATACAAAGTCTCGTCACAAAACCGTTCATTATCATTGTAGAAAACTTAATTTAGGTCAAGTACTATATTAGTTCATCTCTATGTATCATAAGAATATTATCAGTAATTTGTTATAAGTTGTAATACATACCTGTTATAGGCGTCAGTGATGGGACAGAATAAACAATAATACACTGTGTATTAGGTCCACGCCTAGATAGGTATTGTTGTGTAGGCCAACGTAGATAATTAAAAACATACCAAGTCGTCCTGATTCAGCCGGAATTCGTGATCAGCTAGTCGTATATGAGCGTCCATGGGAAAGGCTTTCATACCAAAATTTAGTAACTATGTCTTTAATCGAATGATCTAAAACTTTAGGCCATTTTGTTAAAAAGTCATTTGAACTGAGGAAAGCTGGCTTTACAAATGTTTAAGTTGTTGTTTTGATCTACTGTGTATTATGTACATGTATGTTTTGCTATCGATCCCTTTTGCATGGATGTACGAAAGTAATGAAGTTGAATTTATAATGGTGTGGTGTTAACATCAGATTAATGACCAAAGAATAAGTATAATGATACAGAATACATTAACGTGTGCAATGGTGCATAACTTAGGTCATACACTAACGCAGAATATTATCAGTAGAATTCATTTAACCCCGTGTAATTATAAGTTGAAACATAGAGCAAAACTTACAAGACATATAACAATATTTCTGAATGGATATACATGTACAAGTACATAAAATAATATCTATTGTTTGTTATAAGTTGTGCAATATAAGATACTGATTCCGTCAGTAAACTCACCTATCCTATAAATCGGATACGAGGAGGAAGTCCACCTAGTTCTTTACCTTTTCAAAGCCTCATTGAAACATGACCACATGACTGATCAAGACATTCCATGAGCAAGGTTACTTTGCTGTGCTTTCCTCTTTTGCAAGTTATTTTCATTATTTTACATTTATTACATTGAGGTTTGACTTGTACTGTCAGCAACAAGTTGTCGAACTATTTCTGTCATCAATCCACTGATCTTGAGCTTTAAACAGGAGTAAGCTGGTCTTTATTTTTTTATTTAAAATCAATCTATTTTTTTAGATTTATTCAAATGACAAATTGAATAATTAGTAAGTATTAATTAATGTACTAGTTTACTTTTACATGCTTGTAAACAAGCATCATATGCTAAAATATTTATTTATCAACATTAATTTCTATATGAAGTTAAAAGTACTAATCATATATCGATATAAGTACATACAACACATAAAATAGTCGTATCTGAATTGGAAATCAGGTTTGAAGTTTATTTAAAGTGACAATCTGTGACTTTTGTAAAAAAAAGTTTTATATTGAACTTTTCTTTAAAATTCTCTGTACTTGTCAATTAAATGACATATGAAGTTTGGGAAAGGAATTAGAAATCAAAAGGCTTCAAGGAAATTATTTCACGAATTCGAAATAATCGAATAAATGTATATGATACATTCTTTTCAAGATGATCACAAGTATGTCACGTTTATAGTATGCAATGCCTTTCCTTTGATCATTGTAGTAAGATTCTACTCATACCATGTGTTATTAGCGTTGGTTTGTTTACGAACAAACAATTTGTACGTAGTTAATGTAAGTTTATTTACTCTTCGGTCACTCAAAGTAAACACCTGGCCACCCAGTGTTATCTCCACTTTGTACAGGTTCCCAGCAGGCACAGAGACGCTGCATTAACATCAACTAGACTTCAGAACCTAAAGTAAGATTCAAGTTTGAATTAGGATGGAAATCAGATTTGACTTGGATACATTAACATTGAAAAAAACAAGGATCAGTTTTGGATTTCACTACATGCCGGAAGTATACAGTATTAAAATCAAAATAGAAAATAGACGTTGCCAATGCAAACAGTGGTCTGTCAAAACATTCTTCGTGGGTCAAATATATTTTATAAATATTGTGTAAATGAGTTTTCTTCTAGTTGTTCCAATGTCCTGTTCAAGTTTGTAATTTGTTATTTTTCATATCAGTATTGTAAATAGATGATCGCTTGTTCATTTATTTTTAAAGACAAAATAACTTCTGATATATAATAGCCATATAATAATGATATATATAATAAGTGAACAGACTTTGCGTTATCTAATCCATACTTCCCCAAATGCAATATGTAAAAAACCAATGTCTTCAGTATAGTATCTGATTTCTTTATAAAGGGTAAATCATTTTGATGTACAAAGAGTTCAATTTAATTCTTAATTGATAAATGCATATTTCTGTATCGTATTACTGTTATACTGAATGCGTATTGTTTCTCATATTCAGGTATTAACCTCATTCAGAACTTGGACAACGAATCAAGATCTAAACAGCTGTATAATTATTATTTCAAGAAAAAACCTCAGAAATAGTTGAAAGGGAAAAAAACTATGAAACCTAGGCCAAAAAAAATGTCTGTTTAGGTTACATTGGCAAAAAAGTAGGGACGGTAGGTCGGGAGGATTTTTTTAGTGTCTTTCACTTTAAACGATTGGCCGGAACCGGAGATCGAAATCCCGACTTTTGATTTTTTTTCGTTGAAAGGTAAGGAAAAATTGGGGTCGGGGGTAAAAAATCAAGGTCAGTCGGGTAACTCTAAACAGACAAATTATTTTTTGGCCTTATATATATTCCTTTCCCAGAAAATTTCGTCTTTTAATTGCACTGTGTGGTCAACAAACGACACCAGACATTTAAACACACACGAACAAACAAGAAGACCCTAAACAGGTGTAGGATTAACTAGCTCTTTCAAATATACAACAATCTACTAAACCCAATACTGAAACATTTATCTTAAAATATGATGATTAAATTTAAAGTTATGTGTTCCGTAACTGGACGCAAATTTTGTCATGTTACTTTTACTGCAGTAATATATTGATAGCCATAAGGTTTGATGAATAAAGTTGTGAAAATCATTCAAATGGATAGACAAGCATATCTGATGCTCTTTGTAAACACCAGTCGCAACTCAGAATTTATGCAGTATAAAGTTCTAAACCTTATGTATGTGTAGATGAAACCATACATGCAGAAATAACTTTATTGTGTACTAATGACAATGTAAGAATATGACATGAAACTGTAGACTACAGCTTTGTTCCATGGTCTGACCGTATGCACTCATTTTAAAGTACTGTAGATGTAATTATAGTGATTTTGGCAGTTCTGTCAAAAAAATGCCAAAAATCATTTTAGCTCTTCTTTGTTATTGTAAAATCAAAACATATGCATTGTAAGTATTGTAATTCTCAAAATATTGGTAATTTTTGGTGGTGAATACATATCAAAATCTCTTCTACTTTATGAATATGGAGTTACTTTAAAGAAAATATTTTAAAGAAATCTTAAAGTTTCCAAGCTTAATATTAATTTTGTGTTTCTGATTGCAGTGTGTCTTACCTTCATTCCAAGTGCACATGTTGTAATAAATGTAAATGGTATTCACCAGATATCATAGATAACAGTAGACATAACAATTCCACATCTGGTACGGTAATGAAATCATACTATGAATACACGTGTATCTGTAGATGACATAACTACATAGAGAATCGTAATGACAAACTGATCACCCTACCTTGCATGCTCATAAATACTACAAAACGAAACTAACTGTAGTCATCGAGTGGAAACATACTTGGGAATATGTAGGGGATGGTATTTAAAATCACTTATGTGTTGTTGTGTTTGAAAGCATTGAAGCATTTATTATTGCTTGACAAAAAGTCTTTGTTTAATTTCAAAAATGAAAATACGTTCTCAAGGTCAAACAATGTCTTTATCTTTACGATTACAGGTAATAAGAAAAATCCAGATATCATAATATTAGGTTATTGAAATTTAGAATCGAGTCTTAAAGGCTATAAACCCGGCGACCACTTCAGTTATTGCTATGCATATTTACAAGTGTGTTATGTGTACATATGTGAGGCAGGCAGTGCGAGACTTTCGTGGAGATTACCATCTGTATGCCGAAAGGCGAGAAAGATCGCCGAATATAGTTGTTTACGACTGTCAAAACACTGTTAAAAGCGATGCTCCACCGAGCATTGCAAATTACAAATGTATATATGGTAGTTGACACATTTTTAAAGATGATTTGGTTTATATGTGGAAACAGCATGCGAGGTCATCTACATACATAAAGCCAAAGTAATCACACGATCAGGTAAGCACAATATAGATTGATATAGTTTATATTGAATAGACGATTTTCTAGAATGGCTGCTTATATAGCTAGTGCGGTAGTAATGCTTCTATGGAAATGTGAATGGCAGACCACAGCATGGTTTATTGACAAAGTAGCAGGTGGTGTACTCTAAGTTGGTTATGTGGACAGGGATACGAATGTGCATCTGAACTCTGTTTATTCAATATAGGTAGACATGAGGAAGATCGACCCTTATTGATATCAAATATCTATATTTATCATATGACCTCCGTGTTTTCCTTTTCAATAAAGCCATTTCATAAGTTTTCTTAATAACACACGTGTGGTATAACCTATCTGCATTGTGATTCGGTGATTCCGATGAATGGTACATATTACTACGCGTGGGAAACGACCTTCTTTTTACTACGAAATGTTAAATTGAATGACGACACCAAACTACTGTGTAGATTCATAAAGATGCGTTAAATCAGAGATGGATGAAAAAATCTTTCAAATCGCCTAAATAGTATAAATTAAAAGCGGTGAAAAAATGACGTCTGGCCGTCCTGCATGACGACAACCGTGAATAACTATTGGGGAAAGTGTTTTCGCGCCAAACGTCAATCTGTGACGCCACGAAAACGTCTCAATTAAAAAAATGTCGCTTGAGTAGTCGCTTATGTGCTACAAAATTTACAAAGATTTCAGCATTTTCCCTTGTTTTATTTCGTCGCTTCAATTTACTAGATTTATGCTTGGAATAAACTGACTATTTTTCGCACTAGTTATTACGGCGCATTGGTACATGTACTTGTCCGAAATTTATTTTCTAGTGATACGGTCCGAATCGCAAGTGATCGACTGATTGATCATCTAGCAGAAAACTCCAAAAGGGGAGAAACAAAGGCAAATATTTGTCATAGGATAAATAGAATCTATCATTCGATCGGTTTCCCTTCATATCAGATTAATAAAACTTGTTTTCGATTTTCTAAAAATTCTAAACTCGTATCATAAATCTAATACGAACGGAAACTCACGACAGATCCTCTATAATTTTTTGTTGTTATAGATATCAAATGAAGGTCATTTTCTTTAATATTTAATCTTCCAGTCTATCTATGATTTAAAAGATATCGTTAGTACAATAAAGCGTGTTAAATCCACGTGTACAGGTCATGTACACCGATAAATTATATTCAAAGGAAAACCACACGTGCACATGTATGTACAACTTATTGAAGGAATGCATATATAATCAGTGTAAACTATGAAAAATGTACATGGCCTCTAATGTTTATATTATTGCTGTACTATTTAAAGCTTGTTTAATATTTATTGCTTGTGTGACAGTGTTTTAAAATCATATTCTATATTGCGATGTCGACTGTACCAAGCCTAGATGTTAGTATCCATTGCTACAGTAACGGAAGCATGAACAAATGATAGGTTATGAACAGAAGAAAAGTTAGGTAAGAGGAGTAATCTAATACAGAAAGGACAGTCACGACAATGTATTCCACAAGAGGAAGCGTTCTCCGTTTAGTCGCCGAACATATTCATATGTCATAATCATAATCTTACTTGCTATGACCAAAGGAGGCAGCGTAAATGTATTTCTTATGTGATTCTGTCAGTCGACCCTCACCAATCTCTGGGTCGTCTTCATCAATCTCTAGTAAAGTATCATCACTGCTGTACTGAATCTAATTTTCCGTTTGTTTAATTGCATGTGGTAAAAACGTTTGTTATTTTCTAGTTTTTACTTCATTGCTTTAATTTGATTTATTTTATGATTTTAAACATTCGATATCATATTTAGACAATTTTGACCTATTGCAAAAATAACCAAGTGGAATGTCGTAGCGTATCGGAAACTATTCTGAAATTCCAAACAACCTTCGTAGTTCCCGGTGTAGCGTCATATTAAACATACTTGTTTGTAAACATGTTGATTATAAGTAGGGATCTAGATTGATCTATTTCCAGAAAGTTATGTGTGTTTATTTGTTAACTGTTTTTAGTTAGATATTTCTAGAAGTAGAAAGTTCTCAAATATTCTTGAATTAGGGTTTAGCTATGTATACTCCAACTGTCCAAAGCTAATCAGAACTGTAATGAGAACTGTAATGAGACCTGTAGTGAGACATATTAAGAATTGTACAGTGCCATATTAGATTCTATTGGGAGAGCTATTGTGACTTTATCTGGGGATTATTACAACACTTTGTGTGTATTTATTTATATTGCCTGGAACTTTACAAATCATCTGTGGACATTCATTTTCCTCCTGGATTTGTGATTATTGTTAATTTGAAACCTGGAAGGATCAAGGATTATACCAGGACATTCGCATACAGATAAGTAGCACTTTAAATCATCGTATTAGTCTTTTACCACCACCAATTACTTTAGATATTGTAAACCATCTCTGTATAATATTGTATATATAATTAAATTGTGTTTTAAATTTAGCTGCTGGTTTCTCATTTCTGTTATTCTGGGTCATAACAATGGATATACCTTAAATCAATACTGATAGCGAATGTTGTGTGGTTCAACTGATATAGATATTTCAAAGACGAACATTAGTAAACCTCAGTAAGACTGAAACGTATTAGAAGACCATACTATTGATAGGTAGGGAATCAGCAAATTATAAATTTTAATCATGTCATTTGATATCTACAATATGTTCTGTACAAATGTATATATGATCTATTATTATATAATATGTGTTAAAGGGACATAAACCTAAATAAACCATGTAAATTTGAGTAAAATACATATTTACGACGTGTCAGATACCTTAATAAGTAATATATATCAGTTATTGTGAAAATGTGTCAATGAAAATAATTATAATGGAAATTCCATCTTTCTGTATTTTGAACCGGCCCGGTCGAATTTTTTAACGATAGTATAGTAGTGTTGAACTTTAGTGACCTCCCACAATGCACTGCACAAGTGTAAACAAACTGGTGGTTAAAAAACGTGGGCGAAGCGAACACAAACGAATTCTGATAGAAAACAGTGTACGTCAAGAGTCATTAACGTGAGCGATTGGGAAAGCACGTAAATATAAATGGATCGCTGAAATGCAAGAAACGGGAGCAACTCCCCACTTTATACTTGCGTGATGTACACATGTGCAATAAGTCCTCCCTTCGCGGTGCCCTGTCGAATGAAAAGTCTCGTTTGACTTTTGACTTATCATTCTTTCGCTATAAATACAAATAATTTTATAACATATGGCTTAATATTCATTTTTCAACCATCGTAAATTAGAAATAATCTTAAAATGTGGAAAACTAATATTCCTTGTCATGTCAGCAAGTTTGTTGTTCAGTATAACCTCGCTTTCGGCCAGCTTTCGTTTTGTGTTCCAAATATAGAATATGACGGTATATTTTTATCATTTTTGAGGTAGGTATTCCTCACGTTTTCCTGTCGTTTTAGATTACCAATCATTGTAATAAAATATTCAATAACCATCTGAAAACCATATCTAAGCATACAGAACAAATTTTTTAAGGTTCATGTTCCTTTAAATATATTAATGTCTTAATACAAGATGCTCCATCGCTGACAAATGGTATTTTTTCACTATCAAAAACAGGAGCAGACGATTTCATAATTTTCTTCAGTTTTAAAAGTTACTTATTTTACACCATTACCACCATTGAAAAATTTGAGCTTCTTATTTTACTTCAAGTTGAAAATATAAAAAAATATTAATTGCTTCCCGAAAAAAAATCTGTGGCACTATATCCTACATGGAATGAAGTACTGATTGCGCATGCACCAAAGGCAAAATAAATTATCTTATATTATTTTTTTGTATTAATTAGACATATATATACAAGATTAAACACCAATTATTGTTCTAATTATGAATGCCATTTTTGCTCTGTCGGCGGTGGAGCATCTTTGATAATATGCCTGATTTTTTTAAGTCGGACGAGCACCATAGGAGAATCATGAGTGTACATTTCGACGACACATTGAGGGATACTGGCGAGTTTGGACCTTACCAGAAGCGGATTTATTTCTTACTTTGTCTTCTTATCATCTTCATAGGTATATCTGATGTAATTAACGCGCTGCTGTTGTACACGCCCAGTCACGGGTGAGATCTGCAAATCACGATTTAAGATCGTTCTGGACCCGGCACCATCAAACTATTCTCAGACAGATTTTTCACTCAATTATATGGCTTTTCCATAGGCTTGAGTAAAAAAATTGTCAGGGAAAGTTTTATGGTGCCGGGCCCTGTTTTTTGTTTGTTTGTTTTTAATGATCAAAATTAGAAAATTTATAACATTTATTACGTCTTAATTTTAAATCACGTGGAGAATTTACATGCAGTTATATGGGACAGCAATCATAAACTTCTCAAACCCTTTTGTAAGATTCATATTTAATAACTTCTTAATAAAAGTACTCTTTTTAGAAGTTTTGCACATGCTTGGTCAGACATAAGTCTGGGGTTCAATTTATGAAGATATTTGTTTTTATGATAACGATTGTTGTTTTTGTTCAGTTGTTCCAGTTTAAATGTGTCAAAGGATAATAATAATTACTTAACCAATGGGACGGGCTCACTCAACAAAAAAGAATCGGGTTGTATGATAGAAATGAAAGACTTGAATACATCTGTCAGTAATGAAAGCATGAGTGTTTCTTGTACATCGTGGATGTATGATAAATCAGTATTCCTGGAAACAATTGTTACCGAGGTAAGCTTTTTGTCACATGTCATTTAACGGCGCAAATTATAACTTATTTCATAATGTTCTGTTTATATAGCAACGTAAGCCTACATTATTATCCATTATTTCGCACTGTTATGAAATCTCCCTAAACCCCTAAAAAACCAATGCATTGTAAGTATTTTAACTTTCAAAGTGATGGTAATTATTCATGGTGAAAATATTCAAAGCTCTTCTTTATTCGTGAGTATGCATATTATTTACTTACATAAGATATAACAAAAAAGAATATAATATCTTTCATTAGTTCATTTTCGCACAAGCTCGTACTTTTTCAATTTGAACATAAAGTAACTCAAGTTTGATAAACATTATAAACAACAGTCATTTGTTTCGGAACCTCTGTATCCATCAGCAAACACATTAATAATGACCTGAGTATGGAATAAGACGACGTATTGTGGTAGATATTATAATATATTTTGTTATCTCCACTATCTACTAATTCAATTGATAAGGCTCATAATACTATATATTACAGAACGACCTGGTGTGTGATTCCAATTTGGTTCCTGTTTATATACAAATGGTCATTTACGGAGGCTCATTTTGTGGATCTTTATTACAAGGCATCGTTGCTGACAGGTAGGTTTCATCTCGGCTTTGAATAGTCTTAAATGTTCTAAAACATTTTTTCTAAACAGTATATAATTAGCTTTAGTTCATACCAATATCTCTAATGGGCTTATATCGCTTTTGACATAAGGTTTTGCAAATCATCGTTGCTTCCTTATCATGCCTTGTTATTTATACAACTTTCAGCATTGGAAGGAAAAAGACAATCTGCATGAGTTTAATCTTCCTGTTGGGTTCAGGCCTGTCCACAGCCTGGTCAGTCAACTATTACATGTTTACAGTGTTACGGTTTCTCCAGGGCATGTTCTCTAGAGGAGTATACATCCCGGCTTTTGTCTTAGGTGAGAAATAACCTCCCTATAACAAAGCTTCATTTGATTTCAGCAGGTTAATATGGTACTACATATAGTACATATATGTATATATACCGACCTGTTTAAATACACTATCAATAAGATACGACGATTCCATCACATCAAATTTCACGGTATTGACTAAAACAAGAGTATTTGACATTTAAACTTAGAAAAGTATTTCCTAATTTCAAAAAAAATCATCAACGAAATCTTCAAAATAGTAACGTATGTTCCATATAACATCTCTCACTTAGTCTGTAAAACACCACAAGAGAGTTGGACTTGTAGTATATATGATTCTGAAACATGTTCAGTTTAATGATTAATATTGTAACAAATGATTCAGAACACTCAGAGAAACTTTGTTTAAGCATATAAACATTCAAAAACATTGTCGTTGGTTGCGTTTTCAACATTATTTACAATATACTCTACTTTTTTATTGGTGGCTTGTTAACAAACCATATACAGCTATACACTTGTATCGATGTGTTGCCCGTAGGTATTGAATTGGTCGGTCCAACAAAGAGACAGTACGCGGGATTCCTACTCAATTTCTTTTACTCGGGCGGAAGTGTATTGCTAGCAGGTATTGGGTACGGATTTCGTCACTGGAAATACATCCAGATTGTTTCTACTGCCCCACTTCTATTGAGTTTGATTTATTGGTGGTAAGTAACGAAGCCTAGTTGTTCATATATTAGCTATCGACATTGTAATCACAGCATATACGTCTGGGAAAAGGTATAGATTATATTTTATACATTCTACTGTACCAGCATCGATATCGTTTTGATAAAATCACTTTTTTCTATAAGGAATCGAACAACACCTCTGCATGCATCATAACAAACACGAGTAACAGCTTGTTTGATACTGTAGTATGCATATGTCCGTGTTATGTCTCCTTGTGTTAGTGAAATCCCCTATCGTAAAACACATTTTATGCTGGTCGTTACAATTACATTCCAACATAGGTCCTCCATCTCCGAATCATGAGTTCAAATTCCATGTGTAGCAGTTGCCAGGTACTGGCTGCTGGCAGGTGTTTTTTCTCTGTGTACTCCGGGTTTCTTACACTATCTTAACCAATCAAACCAAACCAAATTATACTTACAATCCGCAAACTAATCGTTCCACACCTCCTTTATTTTAAGGATTAGAAACTACCAAAGTTATGGAATTTACTTGACCAAGGGACATATACCAAAATTTTCCTCACTACTTACACAAAATATTCAGTGAAGTATGGAAAAGTGGTGTAATCATACTGTTTAGCTGATGCGTCGTTCTATGAGGATCAGCAATGTGGATAGGGCATTAAACTAAAACAAGAAACGCAAACAATTATTTACATATAAATGAAATTTTCGCATTTTATTCATAAGAATTACCAAGAAAAAACGACAGGTTGTAAATTAACCTTTTTATAATCTATTTATATTCACAATGGTGTGACATTGTGAGAAAACGATTTCTAAGAAACAACTTTTTACGAAACCATTACCTTGTCTGCGATTGAATTCACATGTCTCGACATAATACCACAAGCCCTCCACATGTGGGGCAGATGTCACACTGGAGACCCCGTTACATTGTAGGATTATACCTGAGTATCCATTACATTGTAGGATTATACCCGACTCCCTATTATATTGTAGGATTGTACATGAGTATCCATTACATTGTAGGATTATACTTGAGTCTCCGTTACATTGTAGGATTATACCCGAGTCTCCATTACATTATAGGATTATACTTGAGTCTCCATTACATTGTAGGATTATACTTGAGTCTCCATTACATTGAAGGATTATACCCGAGTATCCGTTACATTGTAGGATTATACCTGAGTCCCCATTACATTGTAGGATTATACTTGAGTCTACATTACATTGTAGGATTATACGTGAGTCTCCATTACATTGTAGGATTATACGTGAGTCTCCATTACACTGTAGAATTATACCCGACTCCCTATTACCTTGTAGGATTATACGTGAGTCTCCATTACATTGTAGGAATATACCTGAGTCTCCATTACATTGTAGGATTATACCTGAATCTCCGCGATGGCTGATAGGTCACGGGAGAATCGCAGAGGCTAACGTCGTACTAAAGAAAATAGCCCAATCCAACAACACGGAGAGTTGCGTGCCTTTGAATGAAGATTACGCCGAGACCTGCGAGGTGTCCAAGAGGAGGTCCTATAACTTCAGGGAGTTTATATCTAGTCGTTCATTAGTTTGTCACTCACTCATCATATTTTTCAACGTGTAAGTTTGTTAGATAACGTATCAAAGACTCTCAATATTCGTTAATATATTCGTTAATAAGCTAGTTATCTTCGAAAGGGAATGTTAATGATAATAATACAGGAATAAAACACACTGTAGCGAAAAACTGCGAGCTGATCCCGCCGATGCCACCAATTGTAGCGAAAAACTGCGTGCATTACGTGTATATGCGTATTCCAAGCCCGCAGCCCTCGGGAGATGCCTTCTAGGATAGCGTCAGGCACCCGCCACAATACCCGAGTTTTGAAGAGTTTTAAAGTAGAGTGGGTCGTCGAGTAAAACACAATTCAACGCCGTAATAAAGTTCCATGTGTATTCAGCAAAAATAGCATTTACAGGATACAGTTACAGTTCACAGGATAACCACTCCGCTCTCTCTAGCATATAGACGTGCACTTAAACAATAGTCCAAACTCCTGAACTCCGTTATTCAAACCAGCTAACACTTGAACTCCTCGAGCTTCATTTTCGCGCCCCTTATATACCAAACATGCAGGAGCCCTGCAGGAGCGCAGGAGCGCTGCATGAGCACCCCGCTCCTTTGCAGGAGCGGTGGGCTCTGGTTATCAAAATTGACAATAACAATAAAACATAACACTTAGAAAAACGAGTAAATGTTGGCCGTGTGTAATATAGATGTGGACACTGGCAGGTTTTCCAGACCGATGTAGCCATTTATTATAGATAATGGTATGGGAGGCGATTACATTATGTGATACCTCTCAAATAGGGGGGCAATAAAATTGAGGGAGCCCCGCAGACGATAAGTGCCACGGCCGTAGATAATTAATTACTTCACGGATTAAGCGTGTCCAGCGTATCCCCCATCTAATTACCTGTTGTCAACAGATAGACGCGCTATAGAAAAAGCACTATTTTAAAAATAATGATGTATAGACAAATACTACAGAATATAGAAAAGCACAATAGAATATATAGAAAAATAGAAGAACACATTTAATATACAATGTGTAAACATTATTTCAAACTTTGTTAGATTCACCCCATGTTACTAAACGTAACTTAATAGAGAGAACAAAAATCCTTTTAAGGAAATAAGTGATGCATTAACGATGAAATGGCCATTTAACTCTCTCAACAAAGTTCTGTATATGTGTTCATTTATTAGTTCACAGATATTTTCACTTTGATACTTATCCGTGTTTATTGCTCGCGCGATGTCAATTTGCACCAGTAATAAGCTTAGTTTTCATTTATTCCAGGGTTTTTTTTTTTTTTTTTTGCGTAAATTAACTTAATATAGCAATTATATAGTATTAAATCATAGATAGATGCCAGGCCTTTAATAACTGATTTACTATTATATCATGGCAAATACATTACTACCTTATAATAGATTTAATTTAACACACCAGTCATGTAGTTATAATTATCTTATTTCATTTTACGATTCAAAATATGCAATACTTAGTCCTAATGTAATAGGACAGCTGTTCACCACACGTATTGTATACTATATTATATGTACTTACCATTCCTGTCTTTGTAGCTTTGTTGTATATCACTGCTACTTTGGATTTGCTTTGAATACTGAGAATCTGAGCGGCCACTTTTACCTAAACTTCCTGATAAATGGACTAGTTGAATTTCCCGCCGACGCAATAGCACTGGTCTTCAGCAACAGAATCGGGCGAAAGAAGCTCTATATAACATCGATGTTTATTGGTGGTGTCCTGCTGTTAGGCAGTGCAGGGATGATGCTGTTTTCAGTGGAAGGTAAACGATATCAGCCATGCACATTAGTTCATACATGTACAAAATCATCGGGTGTAGCGTTCTGTTTTTCAACTTTGAATATAACAAAACAAAAACCGATACCAGGAAACGTTACATCACATTAGTCAATTTATCTTTTTACTGTATTCGGGAAATGACGTCAAAAATAAAAAGAAACTTACATAATACAACAAATGTATTACAACAAGTTTACGTACAATGTGGATATAATTTGATCTGATCAGTTTTTTTTCTATTATTTTTAATGATTTCATCTTTCATTATTCACGTTATTATTCACTTTATGTTGAGTTATCCAATCTTCTTCAATACCTTTGTAGTCTGGCGTAACCGCACGGAATCTTTGATTTAATTGGGGAATACTGAGTCAATACACTTTCTGATGAATTCCATTTTATTCTTATTTGTCAAATTTATCAAGATATTAAAATAAATTATAAAGATATATCATTAATGAAAACATCCGTTTATCAAACTTTAAAGTACTACAATTCTCAAACTTTAAAGTACTACAAATCTAAATGCTCTAAATCAACTGAGTATAACTACTTTGGTCAGATATCATTAATGTAATGATGTTGTTCATTATTCCCTGCATACATGCAATCTCCTGTATGTATGCCAATTATATTTATGTTATCTTTTTATTTGTGTAAAAATGTTGAAAAACCTTAATGCAATAACAGAATTTTGAATTTGTAGGTCTTCGAAACACGACCGTTGCTATGGCGATGCTGGGTAAATCAGGTGTGACAGTGGGGTACTGTGTTATATACTTATGGGCAGCTGAGATATTCCCCACAGTGTTCCGTAACAGTGATATGGGTGTCAGCTTGGCCTGTGGTAACATAGGCTATATCGTAGCTCCATTTATATCAAAATTGGTATGTATTACATTATCGTACTTTACTATCCAAACACTAACTAATGGGTTTAGTGTCAGTAGTAAAATAAGATAATTTATATAAGAAAGTTTTTAGAAAAAGAATTATCATAAATATACTGAAACGTGTACAGGTAAGTTTTCTCCAGTTCAATCCTTAAGTAAAATTCAGATCAATTTTTAATGAGTTTGAAGTTCATTTGTAATTCACGTGAGTTCTATTTTTGGTCGATCGCAATGGAAATCAACCAGAATTCACATGAACAGTTCTATCATAAATTCATATGAAATCTGTTTAGGTCAATTACAACTCCAATTCACCTGAATGTAATAAGCAATCACTTAACTACGTGTATACTACGTATTTCAGTGGTTCTGTGTGTTTTTCCTATATGATCACCATGCATTGAAAGATTTAAATTCCTTCTGTGTTTGTTTTGAGTTTTAATTTCTGAAGATTAATAATAAACAGTTGGGTATTTTTTCCATGTTCCTCTTAAAAGAATTTTGAAGTAAGATTTTAAAGTTTTTGTTTCAATATAAAAGGATTTATAAAAACATCGTCTTACGCCTTAGATCTAATTCACGTTTCAATGCGATTACTACGGCGCCACAGAGGCGACAAGAATTTTTTAATGTAGGGAAAAAACTAAAGAATGAACAATATTTGTATTTATGTAAGGCGAAAAATATTTCATTTTATGTAGTGTAATTGTTTGATTTGATATTTCAGTTGCCTCTAAAACAAATTATGATCAAAGGTTAAACTACAAATTAATTAACGGTCTCATCCATTTAAAGGATATTCATCTATGATACTAATAATTCTATGTATAATTGTTATTGGATGGGAATGTAGTGAGGATATTTAACTGCTGGGCAAAGGCATTACGGATTCCATATCTACTAGATCATTGGGTTTTTTTTGCAGGCAACAAATTCAGACGACACAAAGAGTGGAGCGTCGCCATTATTTGTGTTTGGATCATTTTCTATCCTAGCATCATTACTGACACTGTTACTTCCGGAAACTAACAAGGAGAATCTACCGGAGAGCGTCGGTCAAGCACGGCAGGCATCGAATCATTTTAAAATGAAAATTAAGATCCAAGACACATCTTAATGATAGGTTTATGTATAGTCGATATGTATTGGAAATGATTCATTTTGTTCACCAATTCGTAGCAATGAGTGAACTTTGTATTAATGTAGCATATACACAGGGTTTGTTTTGAAATATAGAGGTTTGTGAATAATAAATGTTTTCTGAGCGAGATTCATGTTATATCGTGTTTCGTGAGATATTTGTTTGACAGCATGCGGTTGACATTCTCTACCTAATTTTGTGTATTACTATCAGCATCGTATTTATAGATTACACTTCAAAATAACTTCGATTTTTCATGAAGCAATACGCCTTATGTACCAAAATAATTATATTAAGTCGAAAAAGAGGTTAAGAAGAAATTCTAAATAACAGCTTCCGATTTACAAATATTTCGTCGCTGCTATCAAAGGATGGAGGGCGCTTTATCAATATTTTCTTTACAAACCAATAAATAATATTTCAAAGGTATTGTATAAGTGTGCATCCTGTGCACATTCCTTTGATAATTACTACCCTGAATTTCAATTGTACAGTTTGTTTGAATGAAACTATCTAAATGTTACATTTTAGCAGATATCCATTGTGAGACATGAAAACTAGTTTGAAATGAAACATATTATACTAGTATATGAAATGTATAATACAAGCATTTGCTTGGTGTTGCTTTTTGTATGTTATTATTTTTGCGTTGCCTTTAGGTGACTTCCCTTTTAGTATGCTTCCAATCTATCTACAATTCCTTTCAACCGGTTGTGGTAATCTTTGTACCTATATTGTTATGACTGTACACACTGATACAGTGCTTTCCTTTGATAATATGGAATGAGTAGACTGAATGATATAACGGTTATAGTGACATATTGACATATTGAATATATATGTTTATTGTCTCAGATGACGTCAAAATTCATTGGAACTCAAGGGAGGTGGAGGTAAGTCAAAGAAAAAAATATTGTCAAAAAGATGTGAAGATTGCTTCATTAATTTTTTACGATTTAGAGACAAAATACAAGCAATATCCAACTGATATATGTTTAGATAGGACATTCAAATGTTTCTAGCCTGTTATTTTCCATCTACACTTTGTGGTAATGACACCGGATCTAGGTAACCCCTGAAGCGAGAGTGAAAAAATCAGGATTTGAACAGAGCTAAGATTGTCGCTTTTATCTGCATTTAGAGATGTTTTTGAATACTGCCGTTTGGTACACGTGTTTTCGAACCACACAATGATATATACATGGTTTTCCAGAAGTGTCGCAAAAAATAGATGTTAACATGCCACCACGGCAAGGAAGGTAAATCGCATGTCGTTAGAACAGAACTTTCTATCGACCATAAATACATAATTTAGTACTACATTACTCTATTATGATATATAATGGTTTGAAGCCTCGGGTTGACCAGTCAAAATCTTTCACTCAGGTTAAGATATCCCTGTTCACTTGACACACCCATGTAAGATTCTATTAATATGTTCCCTAGCTACCACAGGATATACCTGTGAAGTATGGAATAAATGGTTCTTCGTACATATGTAGCTTGACGCAACATTTTGATTACACACTTACTACATGGTTTATGTAGTCAAGCGAAGAAGAAACATTACTTGACTAGGAGCAATCCGTAAGATGTTCTAATTCCGTTGAACTTGACTGACTAAGTATTGCCTATGATTATTCTATCGTCTTTTCAGATTTATCTAAGAAATTAATTGGCACTAAATAACAAGTCACAATTTTGAAATAACAATAAACGTAATCGACTTCATCTTCTGTTTAAACTAAAGGAATACAATGTAGGGGACGGTGTTCAGAGGAGTGTGTTTTGTCTATACATTACGTCGATAAAAATGAAAAAGTGGAAATAAAAGAAATGGGTGCAAGGAAGTCGCATTGATATATAGAGGTAGGGAATCAATGTCAGGATATAGGAACTTTACCATGGAGAATGGTCAGTCAGATTATCTATAAGGTGTAACAGTTAATTAGTTTGTTGTAAGTGAGTGTACCTGGTCATTAATTTGTTGTAAGTGAAGACTAAAGTCTGCTATGAATATTGAAGGTAGGCAAAGAATTTTCCGTACACATCTAAATTAAATAAGTACATGTAATTAGCAAGCATTTCATCACTCTCTATGGTAACACATAGACAGCCTTCACAATGTTATTGAAATAGAAAACATATAGACATAAGATATGTCTCAAGCTATCCCAGAATGCGCAATTCATGGCTCACGAAAACGGAAAGATTTTTACAGAAAAGTATGCATTCTGAATGAGTCTTGCGTTAAACAATTTACCAACACTTTTTTGTTCTCATTGTCATGTCGCAAATTTTTAATGCCATCAATAATAAAAAGATGCTGCTGTACTCCGATTGTTGCCTGCAGAACAAACCGTTGTTTAAACCGGGTGTGTGATGGTGTCAGAATCATTCCTTTCTTACGTAACAATGAATATCAGCTCCAAATGTATAATTTCCTTGGCCAGTGTTATGTCGGTGCCGTTCGAGAACTCTTCCACTGATTTCTTTAGATTTAACAAGGAATGGTTTCATGTTTATTTAGCGAGAAGTAGAGTAGAGAGTAGAGTAGGAATCTATCTTAGGGATATTCATAATTATAATAAATTAATACATCCTGTATACAATTAAAGATTTATTAATATCAATGCGCGTCGTTTTGCGTATGAAGATATCAATACACTTTTTTTGCCTTTGTCGGCAAATATCATTGTAGGTTATAATCAATCATTAGAATCTATCAAGCTAGGCAAGATATAAAATCGAAGGAAAGTCAGTAGTATTTTATTTTTAGAAATATGATTCTCTGTCATTATCTAATATGCAGGCACCTGGATTCAAGTTCGATAAACTAAATGACTTCCTTGTTATTACACTTATCCTAAAAGAGATAGCATGCCTCATATAGTTCAACTATGTAGGTTTTAATAGTTACGGACTTACTCAGTGACAATACATATATATGGCCTAACCTTGATAGAACACCTGTCAACCTGTCCCTCTGACGATTTAAACACTGTTGTTATACATGACGTTGATGTAGAGATTAAGGTTAAGCAGCCAGGTATGATAAAATATAGATAATAAAAGCAATGATTCATTGAGAGGAATATATTAACTTTGTTTTAGGAGTTCAAAAACCTGTTGATATATAATTCTAAGTTCATGTATGGATCGTAAGTCCACTACATAGAAGGGGAGTAGCACACAATTAATCGAATCCGTCTGTTCTGCGCATACAACAATTAAATCCAGGCTTGGATTCTATATAGAAATCGCCAGAGAGCATACTGACAATTAGAACGAATATACGTACCCGGCCTACTATACCTTTCGGCCGGGTACGAATTGGTCCCTATGTGTCGTAGTGGAGCACTGCCTTCGAAAATCACTCGGGCATAGTTTTCTATACTTTTTTGTAGGTTTCCAATTATTTTATGCGTATACATGCATTTACATATTATTTTTGTCCAAAACAAGCATAACTATTCTTAATATCTACCGTACCGCTCACAAGACGTCAAATTCACAATTTGTGGACTTGCCGTATAAATTCTCTTCAGAAAGACCTTCATATGTATTATGTGAAAAAATAATGCCTCGAAGAGAATTCGATATTTTATGTGGTTCAGTTTTATTGCCTAGTAGGTAAGCGATATCAAACAAGTACGATAGAAATGCAAACAAACGTTTTATAATGGTTTGCATAATCTTTACTTTGCTCCATTAGCAGTAATAGGCACCAATTGTAGCTCTGAAGACGACACCATTTTCTGTCAAAAAGTCTTTTGAGCTACAATATTGCAGCTAACTGACAATTAACTTCATTAAAACATCGTTGTTCATTTATCAAAGATACTTCTTTTCGTCTGACTATTTTACTCTGCTGATTAATACATAAATGTTGTTACATATCTATACACAAAGCACGATCATATTACTTGCACTCCTTTGTGTAAGATTAGTATCTGCTTCTACCACATATGTACCGATTTTAGAAAATGTAGTCGATTTTACCTCTTTTGCCTCAAGTCCACCTCAGAGGCTCTTTTAAGCATTACGGGAATAGATGTATAGTAAAAATTAGGCTTGTTTAGTATGTTCATATTCACATTAAACAATGATTGATAAATGCTTTATGTATGTTGATATTTATTTTTTCTTCTTAATAATTATGATTGGAGAACCATTTATCATACTTTAGTTTTAATGATATCGATCATAATTAGGAAAGTATACGCCTACTTCGTGATTTTATTGTCAATTTGAACTAATGCATAATGGTTTTAGTATGTAAGTAATAGGTACACAATCAGAAACGCGGTGTCTGTTCACGACTGTACATTACAGGTAAATCAAGACGTATTATGAGATATTCGATTACAGAGAACTAACTATGTCACATTTGGTCACACTTATGGTGTTGAGTTCGTTCCTTTTATTTGGAATGACCACTGGTCAGAACTTGCCACGGACACGCGGGTTCACTGTCGTCCCTAACAACGTCATTCGTTCAATAATACAAAGGCTGAGGCGCCAACCGGTGAGTAGAGCAAGCTATGGAGCTGAATTTCATACAAAAAATAAGTTTGATTTCGTCAAACGAAATGTTATGTTTATCCTAGATTTGGAGCAAAATGTAATGGAAGGATGAAGATGCCACTAAAACTCCTTGTGGGTCCTGATTGGTCTACATTGTATTTACCATATTACAAGTAGCTGCCTAAGTACATTATAAACACCAGAATATTGTTTCTCTACTTAGACACTATATTTTATGGCGGAAAGGTATTTTGACGCAGTATGCGGTGGTTAGTTTCTCTTCATCTTTTCATGATGACTTAAGCATACTTTTATATGAATCCGCGTATGAAACCGCTACGCAGATTCACACAGTTTGCAAACAAAAATTCTTTCTTATCCCGATGAAATTAAAAAATAGTGACATCAATGCTTATAAATAATTGTGTAGTCTACTCGAGTCTAATAAAATGCATATACACGAACGATTTCTTTGATTTTCCAATGGATTATTTTCAAAATAAATCAATACACAACGCAGAAAGCCAGATTTAGAATGAAAACAATGAAAAAATATAGATCATCATGATATCAACAACTTCCCCAACGCGTGAATGATATCTCTCATGTGTATTTAAACTCTATTACAGTAGTTAATTTTCATACTTTTAAAAAATCGAATTAACTAACTACATGTAGATTTTGATATACATGATATACTACAGGCATTTGTTGGGGAACCTCTATATACACGTGTTCATTAGCTTGGAAAAGACTTCCGCCTTAGAAACCAATCAAATTGGGGGATTTTGGGGAATGGAATATATATGATTGTGGTCTATATCCCCAGCGGTAGATGTTCGACATTGCAATTTGCACCTATGACCGAAGCTGTACCTTAGTACAACATCAGCAACTTTACATTCCACATATCGCTGTGTATCCTTAACCGCCTTCTGAATATCCTCGCCGTAGAAGCGTTACTGTTGCCAGTGATTCGTATTTTGTGTGAATCATGTTCTATCTAATACATATATTTATTTTCATTCTTTGTATCTTGATAAAGAACATATTTTTCTTTTGATATAGTATGAGTTGTCTTTTTTAATATTCGGAACTTCAAAATTCATGTACCTCATTTTAGGCATAATTGTTTTTTAACATTTTTTTTCAATCTAAAATTGCAGAGGAAAAATGAAAGGAACTCCAATATCTTCATTTAAGCTGATTTGTTTTCAGGGAGTGAGGGACGCTCGCACGACGAGGCCCAGTACCAGTGATAGCTTAGTGAACCCCACACGACGGCTGACGACGGCCCGTATTGTAGAATCTCTAGTAGGTTTACCCAGGAATGAAGATACCAAGGTCATTTTGTAAAGTGGTTTTAATGTTATATTCCAAAAACGATTCTATTGTAAATGATTGAACTAAATAATTTAGCGATCACATAATAACCCGGAGGTCAAAGCATACTTTGAAATATTCGCTTTACGATCTACATAGAAGAATTCACATCAGGTTTCGTCTAATTATCAATTAACTAACATATTTTCTAGATCAATTATTACAATCCATTTTCAATTTTTCAAAATTGTATGATATATATATATTATCAACGTCCAAAACCTGTTTTGATGTCGATCAAATTTGCTGAACTACTTCCGTACTATATATTTGTAACGAAAAATGTCAACCTCGATTGTGTTATTACATAACGTATCGCCAAAAGACACAATCGATTTCCTTAATCTTTTTTGCTATGAAGTTTTCTTTTCTTTTATGGTCTATGCCTTGATAGACAGGATGACAGTGTAACTGAATGGTTTAGGTACACACAAAATATATGTATGTGATGTTTATGTCTTGTTTGTAACTACGAATGAGAAAAACGATTTTGTTTTTTACTTATAAAGTATTATCGTCAGTGTTGATTTGTTCAAAGATTCAATAATACCATCAATAACCGTCAAAATTAAAGATACAATCACCTGTAATCTTAGATCATTAGTCAATGGCATCTATACCATGTGATCTGATTTCTAGTATAAGTTAATATGGTGCCAGTCTACTTTAAGATTATATCAAATCGCAAAACTGTTTACAGGTAAAAGGACAACGAAACCCATCGCCTTTAGCACCAAACCTATTATCACCTAGGGATGCATTAATCGCCAGACAACAGCCAATAGACCAGATCATCGAGCAGGCCGAGACGAGTACGTCAGTGTGTCCTTAACTCATAAGTACTGATACGCTAGTGATTCGAGTAAATAAAACAAACGCCTTAACATTTATCAATATGCAAATTACTTTTTAATATGACTATGTTCATTATCATGTATATTGGCATTTTACGAAATCATTGTAAAAGATGAGGGAAAAATTGACAAAAAAAGTAAAACAAAAGAACAACTAAAATATTAAAATCGGCATTTTAAATTACATATATATATAACATACATATTTATCTTGTCGTTTGTATTTTTTCATCCAATACTAAGTTTTAGAAAAGAAAAGCGGCAATAGCTTCTTTTACAACAAAATATATGTTTGATGGTAGGCATGTATCAAGCCTAAAGTTATACTATTGTTGATATTAAAAGGTTGTTATCGATGATACTACCGTGTGATCAAGTCACGTGATGAGTCACGTGATTGTTTTATTACATCATTTGTAACAATTTATATAATGTTTAAGCCGTGTGTGCAATATCTTTTGAAATTGTCAAACTCAAGTGCAAAATATAACAAGTAAGAATATCAAAACTTCTTGATATATATATATCTTGATATATGTGAGTATTTATTAAATGATTTCAGATTCTACGTTAATCCGTCTCGCGGATCAACGCCAGTTGAGGTTAGATCGTAGCACAGTGTTAGAGGGCGATATCGTTATGGATGAGACAGAACTCATGGATATGGACCAGCAAATGTAAGGAAGTATTTTATCAGGGACATCCCAGGATATTGGAACATCTAAACATAGAGTGAATACATAGCAGTTGATTGTAGTGTTTTGATGCCATTAAGTAACAAAATAATATTAACCCGATGTACAGCAATCGGATATAGTGGAAATTTCAAATTTGGCACACGAAATTGTTTCAAACAAATGAACACCTATTTAAGATAAGAATTGAACTATTCGTTTTATGTTAACAATGGCCAATCTCTTTTGCCATTTTATGGAAGGAATATAATTGATTAATATTGTATTGTGTAATTTTTTAATGAGTCATGCGATATTTTTTCGTCTCGTTTCTAATTTCAGATTAATATCTTGTATTATACATAAGGTACCAATATGTCATAATTTTGAATAACATGTATCTTCGATTACCGCATTTTTAATCGGAAGCTTTTTCTGTTAGTCTCCTTTAAATGGTCCGTTGTATCACCTAGCAATATACCATTACTTTCCTGTGAAATCAACCATGGTTATGCCAATGGATTTTGTCTATATTCCTTATTCATGCATGTTCACAAACATTTATATTGATATTCAGACGCCTGGATGAATTGGAAGAACAAATAATCAAACAATTGCCAGGCGTTAGTCTCAGAGATACAGCATTTCGTGATCGAATCCGTGCGTTACTGATGCAAGGATTTAATCCATCGCCTTCAGCCCCTGTGAGACGAAAGAGGGCCGCCAGGAGGACTAGAAGATAGCCAGGAGCGCTTGTTCCAGTCCGAATCGCTAGTTCTGGATTCAGTACGTTTTGCTTTGATTGTATTGTAATGATTGACAGTTAAATTAGTCTGCATTAATCAACTGTAAACTCAATACCAAAGTGATACAGGTAGGAGGAACATTGCATATACATATATGTACAGTCAAACCTGCCTGTGCGTTAATCTGTATACGAAGTCTCCTTGTCTAATAAGACACGTTTTGTCTGTCCCTTGGGGTGTCTAATTAGTTGACAATTAGTAGAACACATAGTTATAATAACTCACTTAATCTTGTTATATTACTTCACAGATAGATCACAGAAGAATATAATTGCTGCGGCCATGAATGAAATATCAGAGAAAACGTGTGTCTGTTTCGACGTGATCAGTAGAACACAGGCCCTTCAAGGAGTCGGTCATGTGCGGATTGTAAACGGAAACGGGTATGTTTTCTCATTACGTCCACTGTAAATAGAAAGAACTATCAAATATATGTTGATTTTGATAGAAATATAGATGAAATATATAGAATATACTATGACCTTTCTTTTGAACAGAACATCTCAATTTAATGTATGATAACGGAAGCCTGGGTCAATCATGCCGAATTATTACACGGTGCTTTAAACTATTGTATAGCTAACGATCGGTCTTTTCGTATCAACACAACGATTCAGGGTTCCAAGCTTTCGTGAATTAAATTTGAAAAATGAATATAAAAAGTGTTCAGACTCGCCTGTATCAAGGCACTAGAAACAGTTTCTTATACAATAATAACGAACATTGAATTCCTGATCAAGGTTCCTAAGATGTTTGTAATATGTGCATAACAAACGAAGCAATATTGTTGGTCCCCGGAAATTCGTTATAACTTTTTTTACTGTATACTAATTAATTTGTAAGCTCTCGATTATTACCATGAACTAACAAATGGTCGGTGTGAATGTAGAAAAAGAACATCAACCTGAAGGATCATGAATTGATCTTAGACTTAGTCAATCAAATATGCCGTAACTTTCTGTAACGTCATCTTTGATTGGCTAAGTCTAAACTTAAGACTGTTTTGGACTGTTTCATGGTCTTGAGGCCAGAAGTTGCTTTGTTTTTTTTCTTCTTAATTTTCATATAATACAGGTTGCAGACTTAGTGTGCGGATATAGCATAAGATGACAATGATTTCATAAGATATTCTGAAGTCATTGTATGTGGATATGCCAAATTTATCCTTTTTGTTTTATAAAACTAAAACACTAATAATTTATAATCTGAATTTGCTATAAACAATTTCAAATATTCATTGAAATGTTTTGAAACACATTTATTATTCATGCTATTATAGTAAATCGTTCAATCGGTTCTATACTTTTTTTTATTACTTGACACAGATGTCGATCTCGTGTCGGTAGAAGGCTCCGAAGACGGAATGGTATTCGCTCACAGGATCTCACGCTGGCACAGAATTGTAGAAGTGTGAGTAGATTGTCCCTATCGTATATGTGCAAATTAGTACAGAAAAGCTAAAGGTGCAGGTGATATCTACCGTCATGCTGACATATACTTCAAGAAAACTACTGACAAAAATGTGTAGATTAGGTGTATATTGACAAACCGTAATGATGTTAGTTTTTTTACCTTTTCGACAATGTCACTGTCATGATATACTAGAATCTGTATCTAAATCCACTAGATCGGCTTATTTCATATTTATTATAGACATTAAATATGTGACTAACACATATTAATGCAATTATTTACAATATGCCTGTACCTTGCAATTGGAATTGACAATGATATAAGATTTAAATAGATATAGATATATGCGTATATATTATGTTACAGAGACGTGTCGCTACACATGAATTCCTCCATGCCATTGGTCTGTATCACGAACAATCCAGACAGATAGAAACGATTTCGTGCGTATCGTAAGGAGTAATGTGGAGCGTGGAAAACGTGGAAATTTTAGGCGGTACAGCCGAGCAAGAATAAACTCTTTTGGCATTCCTTATGACTACCGGAGTATAATGCACTACAGCAGCAGAGTAAGCCAGGGGTATCATTATAAATCACGAATCTAATTGCTATTTTATTTTAATTTTGTTACGCTAAGATGAATCCATCTTTCCATTCACTCCTTATTCAAATCAATATGATTATGAATACTTTATAGGTAGTAGCCTACCTTTATATATAATATCAAAAGATCAATATTTTACATGTTTTATGATGTTATTCGTTAACTAATGTATCAAATTACAAAATAATAAATATGAAATTCGACTCGCCGCTGATGCACATTTAGAGACACTAAATCATTTCATACAGGTATTCTAAGATATATATAAAGAAACTACATTACGATTTAAGGTCCGTTAAAAATGTCAAGGTCACATTGATATAGGTCACTCATTGATTAATTACCTCACCGCATTACTTACTTAATTAAAGATTGAACCCACACTAAAACAACACTCTTCCATCAAGGTGACAGATTACACGCATAATCATCATCACGCGTTAGTATTTAAGTATTATATAAAGTTTTATTGCTTATATAGATCATAAACTTTATTGCTCTTTCATTTGATGTATTTCCTAGTGAGGAAAATGTCGAAATTCAGTTTGTACTTATACTTATGTATATTAACTATAACACATATGAAGTTTTGTTTTTTGTAAGATATTAATCATCTACCAGGATGTGACGTTTGTATTTAGGTAGCCACTGACAATGCTGAAAATGCTTACTCGACACAGTCATCTATATATCTTATACGTTTTCTTTTTTGAGTCCCATAAACCCATGTTTATACTCTATTTTACCAACTTGCTTGACTCCTACAGTGTCGTTAATTTGTATTTTGATTTCTTGATTTCAGGCTTTCAGCAGAAACAATAGGTTCACTGTTATACCCAGACCCCAGAGTAACCGACGGCAATACATTAATATAATTGGCAAGGCCACGGAGATGAGCACAAACGACGCGAGAGCTGTCAACCGAATGTATAGCTGTTCTGCACCAAGCACTCCAAACTGTGCGGACTACCCCTACAGATTTCCATGAGCAAGTTTGGACAAACACACAAAATCACAGGGAATTGTGGACAGTGACGTGACGCTCGACAGCTGAATAAATAAATGGGCGTACACTTGTAAGGCATGCTCTAGACGACATGCCTGTTTGATATTAGCATATTACAACAGATATATAAGATATATTCATTTTATATGAGAATAAAGCAAGTTTGCTTGTAACGAGAATTTTCGTTGACTGGAAAACAAATGGCGTTGTCATTTGTAACGTCGCTTCTGATTGGCTGAGATAATGGCAGTATATGGAGTTCTTGAGTAAATCGAATTATAAGTATTAATTTCAGTACAATTGTTGTATGTTGTGAAGATAAAACACAATAGTCTGGGTTTTTTCGCTCAGATGTTTGTGTTATATCTCCATAACATAAAAATTATATTATATCTTCAATAAAATTTTAAACTTTGAGCATTGATGAGTAAATAGCAACTCCACGATACAAGTTTCATAAAATGTTATTTAAAATTAACTCACAATGAAGAAGCCTTTGATGATATAGCTACAACAACTTGCAATTCAAACATCACAATATGTTGCGAAAATTCAGCTGAAAGAGCCATTTTATCCTGACATTTTCGAACCCTGACTTCACATCATAACAACGTCACAATGAATTTCCTGCCCGGCAATGACAATGAATTCTGCCCCTGGTCAATTTCCTGATATGGGACACGTGCAAAAATATCACACGGGAGAAGTCATTGGATAACCGGTAGGTAAGGCAATTTAATTGTCTTAGCTACAGTATTGTTCCCCGCAGTTGTCAATCAGGGCCGACTTCTATCAGATTCGGCAGATCAGGACACTGATTATTTCAATAAGCGACATTAACATAACATAATTGTTTGTCCAAGTATATTCTATATGTCTTGTTTCATGTATATTGGAATACATACATATGTATATATAGAAATAAAAATAATAAAGAGAAGTTTACGAAAGTGGTGTGATTTTGGCGTTGATTTTACAGCATTTAGATTATGTTTATGATGTTGCAATATAATTCCTAGTTATCCCATAGTATTTGTTTAGAACTTCACATGTTGATGTAAGAAGGCGACCAAAATGAACTTAAACCTTCTCTGGTGTATATTTTGATTACAAACATTTTAGTAAAGTAAATGATAGTTTCGTTGATAATAGATACATAGATACATAGATTTATTCTGACAACATACATGTTAACATGTACAGGATTTTTTATAATCCTATAATAGTCAGCTCTTAGAAATTCACGGATTTATTTTTTCAGTGTATAAATACTTTAGTGGCTGATTTTTCCAATGTGAATCGAGTTCATATTCAAATTGCTTAACTGTCCTAGACTGAACAACATTTGATGGGAGACTGTTCCAAGTATTCACGACTCTCTGGGTAAACGAGTGTTTTCTCACGCACAGCCTTGAATGCTCTTTGTACACTTTCAAATCATGTCCGCGGGTACTTGATCCCTGGTTGATTGAAAACAAATCTGCGACTTCTTTATCGTATTTTCCAGAAAGTATTTTGTACATTTCAATCATATCCCCACGTGACCGCCTGTATGCTAACGTTGGAAGTTGGAGTTTACGCAAACGTTCTGTATATGGCAAAGTTGAGAGACCTGGCACTTGCTTTGTTGCTCGACGTTGAACGTTTTCTATTGTTGTTACATGCTTTTCCAAATACGGACACCAGGCTTGAACAGCATATTCAATATGAGGCCTAACTAATGCCGTGTATAAAAGTTTAAAACTGTTCTGGTCCATGTATTCCATTGTCCTCCGCAACACTCCCATGATTGAATTTGCTTTGTTGACCTTTTCACATATATGTTTGTCAAAGGTAAGTTTATCATCTATGGTGACACCAATATCCTTCTCCGAGTCAACAAATTTTAAAAATTGGGCATTTTCCTTCAGTCTGTATCCATATTTAGTTGTATTTGAATATCCCAATCGCATCATTTTACATTTGTCTGGGTGGAAGCAGAGTTTCCAAATATCTGACCATTGGCTTAATGAATATATATCATGTTGTAATATTTTGCAATCCTCTTCATTTTTTATTGATCTAAAAGCTTTCGTATCATCCGCATACAGATAGGTGTCTGTCCCGGTACTTGTTACATCGGGCATATCATTTATATAGAGAACAAAGAGAAGTGGTCCCAACACAGATCCTTGTGGTATCCCGCTTAAAACTGGATTCCACTCCGACGTTTTGCCATTCACTACAACTCTTTGTTTTCTTCCAAACAGAAAGGCTTGGATCCAGATTGAAAACTGACCACCGATGCCATATTTTGCGAGTTTATGTACTAGTCGGCCATGAGGTACTTTGTCGAAAGCCTTCATAAAGTCACAGTATATAATATCCACGCATGCTCCTTTATCCAAAATATCTGTCCATTTATCCATGACATTGATAAGTTGAAGAACCGTGGATCTACTGTCTATAAAACCAAACTGAGCGTTACTAAATAGCTTATTTCTTTTCATGTGACTCATTATTTTATCCCTTATTATTGATTCTAATAATTTACAAACAACACTGGTCAGGCTTACTGGTCTGTAGTTTGAAGCCTCCTTCCGATCTCCTTTCTTAAATATTGCCGTTATATTAGCGCATTTCCAGTCCGCAGGTAATTTCCCAGTGTCGATTGATGTTTGAAATATTAATGTTAGAGGATGGCATATAATATCGCGTGTCTCTTTAAGAACTCTAGGATGGATCATATCCGGTCCAGGTGATTTTGAAATTTTCAACTTCATTAGCTTCTTCTGCACGACTTCTGGTGAAATATTTAATTGAGTGATCGGTTCCACATCAATCTTTTCAATATCAGGTAGTGATTTATCTTTATCTTGGGTAAACACTGTCTGGAAAAAATTAGCTAGTACATTTGCTTTTTCATCATCTGTTGTAGTGATATCCTCTTTGTTATTATTTTTGTACAGATTTGAAATATTGGATTTAGTTGTTGTCTTAGATTTCGCGTATCTCCAGAACTTTTTAGGATTGTCCTTTACTTGTTGTGCTATTTGTTTCTCACGTAATTTTACCGCCTTCCTTGTGAGTGACCTTACTTGATTCCTTACTTTACAATATTCTGCGTAGACTTCTTGATCCCGAGTGGACATATATCTGTTCCATAATCTGGCCTTATTTTTGATTTTAGACAATGTCTTTTTATCTAGACAACTTTTGTGGTTACTTAATTTGCGCGATGGTTTTATTTGTTGTACTGGAACTGTGTCCCTGATTGAGTTTTCAAGTATCTCTTTAAATTTTGACCACAGCTGTTCCACATCATCTTTACAATCCAAAAAACTATTTTGCCAGTCTATGTTAAGTTTTCGGGACAGTTCTTGAAAATTTGCCTTTTCATATACATATCGCGTTTTCATATTATTTTCCATTTCCACACTGAAATTACAACGTATTCCGATGACTGAGTGATCACTTTTCCCTAAAGGAGGATCGAGTTGAATCTGTTCTATACAATCTTCCTTATCGGTTAGAATCAAATCTATAACGCTAGGGTTATCCGTTCCACGTCCACGGGTGGGCTGCCGTATATGCTGATACATGTAACAGTCGCGTACGGTTTCAACGAATTTGAATTGTTTTGAAGCTTCACCACACTTAGTATTACAGACTGACCAATCAATGCCTGGTAAGTTCAAGTCTCCAAATAGTATTTTGCAGCTGTACTTCATTTCTGTTGTTTTTAACAGTAAAGCACACATGTTTTTGAAATTTTCTTCAGTCGCATTTGGACTTCTGTACAAGGAACCAACTAGTACTTTATCCTTGGCGTTGATATCCACTTCACACAAAATATGTTCATCAAATTCAATGCTGGTGATCTGGGAATATCTAAGACTATTTTTTATATATATGACCATTCCTCTTCCGAGCGATTTATTTGTCACATTTAGTGATATCATTCCATATCCCTCTATATTATATTCAGAAAGTTCAATTTCTCTTTTACAATTCTTTGGTTTAACTTCAGAAATAGCTATTATATCTGGGTTTTCTCGAATTATCAATTTTCTTAACTCCTGTAATTTATGTTGGGTCAAAGTATCTGCATTTGTAAAAAGAATGTTGAGATGATTGTGTATATCTGTGTACAGCGAGTCTAATCTTTCCGCACTTTCTTCATCTTTATTGTCCGCATATCCCACGGTGGGCCGCGAACTACGTATTTCCATTCCCCCGACTTTTCACTACGCGATTTTGCCTCCGTGACTTTTTCCTTTAATAACTTTCTTTCTTCCTGTGTCATGTCATGAGTGACACTGATATTTTTAATACTTTCGTCAGTTACCTCGGCGAGATTTTTTAAGTTGCTCATGAACAAATTCTTTGCTTGATAATCCTTAAAAATTACTTTAACTGGCCTCGTATTTCCTATTCCGCTGTCCTTTTGTTCTCTTTTGCCAAGTCTCGTGATTTTTCTCACGTTATCTTTCGTAGTTCTCATGATATCACAGAGGCGATTCACAAATGATTCATCCTCATGTTTCCTTGTTTCCGCATTCTCCGATTCTACCTCTTTGATGTTGAATATAATTATATTATTCTCTCGTGACTTTCTCTCGTTGATTTCAGTCAAGACCTCCTTAGGCTTGCTGACAACTTGGCTGTACGTCCTCGGCTCTTCTTTCCTTGCTTTATCTCTCTCGTCTAAAAGTTGCTTCACCCGACTTTCATCGCATTTTGTCGTCATCTTTACCTCGAGATCGGCTATTCTATCTTCATAGACGGACATGAACTCTTTACATCTCATTTCTATCTCCATATCAGCATTCACTATTCTTTCCACAGTCTCTCTGCAGTCCGAACAGAACCACATAGAGTCCGAGTTCTTTAACATATCGTATTCTGCCTTCTTTTTATGAAGGCATTTTATGCAATGTTCGAGCTTACATCTTCTGCATTTCAGTAGCCTCGCTTCTGATAGTTGGAAGTCGACCATGCAAGTATTGCACTTCAATGTACTTTCTGCATCTTCATCGCTATTTGATGGAGTGACATACTGATGGACTTTCGTCTTGGATCCACTCCTGGAAGCTGATTTCTTTGCTGTAACTAAGGCCGCTCCGCCATTGTCTTTGGCACTTCCGGTTGTCATGATTCACTAAAATTGCTGATATGTTCCCTTATGGGTCGAAAATCGGCCTAAAAAGGGCACATTGATATCAAATATGTCGTTATGCTACCATCCAGTTTGAAGTTGCTGAGCAGGTAGAGGAATATATACTTAATTATGAGGTTTCCGTTGCCCCACAAGAAAAAGTCCGACTTGCCAGTTCAATTGTGACGTCATAATGATAATTTCGAAAATATCTGATTGGCGTATCAAACTATAAAAGGAAACACATGTTGTTGATTTCATAACTACGATAGAAGTAAGTATGGGGGTGCTATTGAAATGCTCACTATATAATCTCAGCTTTAGTTCTGTTTAGAGATGAGCACATATCACTTCTTTGTACACTCGTATCGGCTCACTGTTCATGTACACAGTGTAATAATGATGTTGTCGCTTTAATTTTTATCAGTAAGTTAAACTTGAGCACAAATCATTTATCTGACATCTGATTATTCTCCATATGCCTTTTCGAACGATTCCATCAGCTCATTCGAAGGCTTGTGTTAAATATGCAGATTGTCATTATCAATGCAGATGAACACCACGCCGCTTTTAGCTAACATCTTTCTGGACTACAGTGGGAAAATTACTTTGATTATTATATCTCACTTTCATTTAGAATGTTCTGATTGGATCAAACTTAATCACATGACATTGAATAGGTTGGATATTTCACGGTAATTGGAAGGCGGGGGAAATAACCCCAGGCAAATAATCTCTGAGGGATATAGTCCTGCAGAGATAACCCCCTCCACACGTGACCGGAAGTGGAAATTATCTGCAACCTCAATAAAAAAAATAGCAATGATGTTGTTTATTTTTTCACAAGAAAGATGCTACAACAACAACATGAAATCTGTAAATTGTTTAGTACAGTGATTAATGGGATATCCTGGGCAGGCCATGGTCAGCAATGTTGTTGGCAAATATCTTTAATAGTTAGTTTGCTCTTGTTGATGTTGAATATAACAAATGTGGATTTATATTAATCTTGTATGTTATAATAAAATAATTATGCCCCTTTGTGTCGGGAAACATCTTTAATCGTCTCCCTGGAAAGATTTATTTTTCCCGGGTTTCGCCCTCGAGAAAAAAAACTCTTTTTTAGTGAGACAATTCTAGATGTATCCCTCCAAAGACGGTCGTAATTGTATATAATATCATATACTAGAACCAATGATCAAAAGTTTTGTGATATTGATTGTTTAAAAGTTACATTTGTGTATGATTGTGTAAGAAACTAAAGAAAGATCATTAAAGATTAGATGTAATCCAATTCAAGTATAGTTATGATACATGACTGGATAAATTGGACCACGTAAGGCGAAAATATGAGATGCATCCCAAATGTTGAACGAATAATCAAAAGAAAATAAACCAATTAACATGGGCATGTGATAATTAAATTAATTAGATTAATTAGTTGTGGATTTCCTGTATTTCGAATATGAAAATAGAAAACACTGAATAAGAGATGTTTAAAAATAGAACATATTTGTCTTTTGAAAATAGAACATATTTGTCGTTTGAAAATTTCAATTTAAAGGTTTACTACGATTCAGTAATCTAATATCCGCACTGTAATCGTAAATAAGATCAGAGACATTAAATTTAGAATGACTATTAGTCACACACATAAATTACCAATTGTTATCGGACATTATGTAAACATTTGTGCGGGTATCTTAAAGTTTCGTCATAGATAAATACAAAAGACACTAAATTGGGTAGCTATCTTACAAGAGTGCAAAAGCAAATAAAGAAAATCACCTCACAGAAGCTTTATTTAGATACACAGTTTTAAAAAGAAAGACTGAACTGTTTTCACATATATTATAAATTACTTTGTGCTGTAATGAAAATGGAGCTTTTTATTGCCCTGGCCTACTTTTGACAAATTTTTAAATATACAACTTAATCCATATTTATCAAATGTGTTTAATAATTATACAAATTCAAACATCGTTATGTCAAAGTATAAAATGTCACAAGATGGCATGATATATGTTAATTATTTATTAAAACATATACAAGATGTACACTTTATAACACACACAAAAAATGTCTGCTTTTAAAAATCATTAAATGTTCTGTATCATGCTCGTATGACAATTGGATCTAGAACACACTTGACCGATAAGGCTGGCACACACGTGCAATTGTTGATGACTGGATGTGTCAGATCTACTTTTAACTACAACTGGCTCATGGCCATATATTAGAATGCTCTCATCTACTACAACGCTCTTATAACTTCTAAGAGGTTATTATATGTGGATAAGTTCGTCTAGAAATACATACTTTTATCTTGACATGTAATATGCTGAACATTTTAATTATATAAATACATAAGTTCTTGAAATAAGCTTATGAAATTTAAAGATTCTCCCTAAAAAAAAAAAAAAATATTTACTATAGAACATTTGAATAACATTGTATATATTCTACTCTAATTATCCTCTGATAAAGATATACTTGGAGTATTTTGTTGAGCATGGTTGTTTTAATACTGTTACTTTGTTTTATTCTATATACAGCATACACATATCTTATTAAAAGTATATACATGTGTATATTTTCAATTATTTTCAGGAAATTTAACAGTATTGAGAGCAATGACAAGTGTATATATATACACATGGACTGTTGGTCATTGTCTGTCAATATCTGAGTAACATTTGGTCTAATTAGTAATATAACATGTTCTTGTATTAAAATAATAGCTGTATTTATATTATGTGTGTTGTGTGAATGGAGTATGCAAAAGAGTTATCTCCCTTTATCTGTTGTAAAATTTCATTTCAAAACTTAAAGATGCTCCACCGCCCGACAGAGCATAACTGATATTCATCATTTGAACAATAATTGGTGTTTAATTTTGTATATATATGCCTAATTAACACAAAAAATAACATAAAATAATTTAGTTTGCCTTTGGTGCACGCGTAATCATTACTTCATTCTATATAAGATATAGTGCCACGGAATTTTTTCGGGATGCAATTAATTATTTTTCATATTTTTAACTTGAAGTAAAATTAGAAGCTCAAATTTTTCAATGGTGGTTATGGTGTAAAGTAAGTTACTTTTGTAACTGAAGAAAAATACTTAATCGTCTGCTTCTGTTTTTGATAGTGAAAAAATACCATTTGTCAGCGGTGGAGCATCTTTAATTATAATATCTATCATTGATGTAAGTTTAAACTATTACTTTTGCCACAATTGGAGAGAATTTATATAGGCTTTGCCTGTTATTTAATCCATTTGACTTGTAACATCTTTGTCAATAAAATTTGTTGAAATGAGATATGCTGAACATTAAGTAATGTACAAGGGCAACGACCATATGTCTTGAAATAAATAGGATTATTACTACAATCTGCTGTTTATCTTAATTACTATTTCTAAATTCTACACCGAATGTTACTTATTTGTAGTGGTGTTCTAAGTGGAGACAAACTTAGAACATTTATTTCCTTACCGTTTTATCTACCAATTTTTTCCATTTGCTTGAGACTGAAACTACCAAACAAAAAGGAAATCAATGAGATCATAACTCTCCCGTAACTCCGTTGGTGTAGTGAAATATAGAACATGCTTTTTGACTTCATTCTGACCGTCATGACGTAATGACGAAATGCGCAGTTTTGTGCGTGCATGCGTGCCAGTAGAATGAAAAAGGTCTATATATGTTATTCGCAACAATATTTGTAGTAATGACTTTAAAGGCCCATTACCTTTCCGAAACGGCTTTTAATTTTTAAAATGGGAATGTAAAACAAGATCGATAATTTTGTAGAGTCTTCAAATATATTAACTTACCGTTAATACTACTTTATAATCACCTTCTGAACGATTTGATTAAAATAAATAAAATGTTTATTTTCATAACGCGGGTCGTATTATGTTTCCCGCCGTCGTCCTAAATACCGCGCGGTAGTTGACTATCACTGCGCCAGACGGCAAAACAGCGAATTAACTCGCCACTGTTTTCATATATTACGCATGAAATCTTGCATATGTTTGGTGTCGTAACCTTATTTTAGGTCATCGGTATGCATTTTCTTATGTTATTAATGTTTTTAAGAAACCTTTATATTTTGCTCCGGAAAGGTAATGGGCCTTTAAAATGTTAAAGATGGAACATGTTGATGAAAATGTTGGAAGAGTACTAATGATTTTGTGTTTATTTCTATGGACTTTCTTTACCGCGAATGACGTCAGGACTACTTATGACATCCCAAGATCGCAGTTTAATGCTTAAAGAAAGTACGAATTTGGAAGTCCTAGTCAAGCAACTTTTACATGTATTGGACTATAAAATGAAGTAAGTGGTGCAACAACACATTTCATAAACCGAATGCTATCCATATGTACCCAATACCAATGATCAGTAAGGCTATTAAGTAGTACCAATCAATAGGTCACGGTCCCATGACCTTCACGATCACCTGTGTGTTTATGTCGATCATATTGTTAACAAGAGCAACTAGTGAGTCACAACACTGCTACAACAAACGTCTCCTTGGAAATCTCTCTCAATATCCAGGTTTGTATACAATTAGTTTTCTATCATTTATTTACATACCATAAATATCATCTTCCAGCTTTCTAATGTAAAAGATCATAAAACAGGCATTCCTTCAGCACAGGGTTTGCAGTTTCGTAAATTATAAACATTTCATACTCTTTACTTCACTTTTTGCTGTTGTACACACTATATATACAAAAACAATAAGCATAACTTATTTTGACTGTTATGTTATCTTATATATATACATATATCATCTATCACAGTTGTGTATCACTTTGAACTAATCATAGAAGGACATTGGGTCTACGAAATAAAGGAGAACAAACATAAAACAAAGAAAGTATGTGATTGTAATAATGACTACTTACAGTAATTGTTCTGTTTATTTTGATACATACATCATGGCTAAATGTGAATTTCTAGCTTCATAAATCAACGGAAAGGTATTGAAATATGTGTGTATATATAGCAACAGCAGTACAAGTAAACACATGACTTGTGTATATGTTCTATTTATAGTCTGGAAATCCCAGACATATAATCTGGATTACAAGTAGCTAATAATGATATACATTTAGAATTTGCTTTCTGTCATAGCTTAGGATAAAGAAAATTTCTTCCTCGATAAGTAATGAAATCAATATTCTTATATTTATATGTAACTGTTTGTTCTGTTCTCATCCTATTGTAACACCTGTATCACTGTGACCCGTTTATTGATATTCTCTAATTTTTTTTTAAAAAGCATTGGCATACTCCTGTTAAAAGGATAATAGGAAATCCTTGCAGTTGATATTGAAAGTAGACAATCCAGTGCAATCCCCTACATGCACTGTACTCACAAAATTCCGAACAATCGGTAAGTCAAATGTATATGTACCTTATAATATTTCAATTTAGTCTTTTAGTTATTTGAATGTGTTTTATAGGAAATAATCAGGGGCAGATTTCTCTCTACAATTAAATATATTGAAATGTTACTTGTAGAAGAAAATCATACCAATTGACGTATTATACAAACGTATAACGAGTATGAGTTGACTTAATGCAAATGCAGTTTTGATGACCATTAGTTTCTTTCATTTATTTATACTGAGTTTAAGAGTACATTTTAACGGTTATGCTTATTTTGTTTTAACGGCATCAAATGCATCCCTTATAATATTATGTGACGTATTCATACTCACAAACCAAGAAGAGCTTTTAATATTTTATTCGGCATCTGAAGTTACCAGCATATTGGGAATTATAATATTGTTATTCATCACGAAAATTTATCAATATTTTGAGAATTACAGTACTTTCAATATATAGGTTTTAATTTTACAAGACAAGTAAGAGCTGAAAATGATTTTTGGCAGTACTACCGAAAATAGTTATTTCACATCTATAATGAAAAGTACATACGGTCAGACCATGAAGCTAAGTTGTGGGTTACAGTTTCATTGAACATTTTGCAGTGTAATGATAAAGTGATTCCTACCGGTTTGTTCCATCTAAACATTTAAAAGGAATAAAAACATCTATTTTTACAGTACATAAGTTATGAGGAAACTATGGACGTTAACTAACGTTTATAAGGCATCTGAAGCCATTTGAATGAGTTTCATAGCTTAATTCACTAAACCTTATGGTTTTCAATAGATTAATAAAGAAAACATAGCATGTCCATTTTCTTGGGTAAAATGGTACATTATTGTTATTACATGTATACACATTATGTGTGCCGTACTACGCATAAGTCTTAATGGATATTCTGGAAATTATATCGTGAACTGAGTTTTAAAGCGGGGCAAATACCATGATCTAATATGCATGAATATTAATAGTAATAATTCATGAAAATAACATCCCCATTTTAATAATGTTATAAACACTTTGACTTTTATCTTTTGTAGTATTCGGTCATCTGGGGCAAAAAGACACTTGTGATAAACATATATGATACTTTGTAATTAAATAAAAAATGTTGGGACAGTCTTAATGAATTCAGTGTAAAACATTATTTTCAACCCTTTATATCTTGATGGAGATATAACTTGGTTCACGTCCCCATAATATAAAAACATGGTTTGATATCAACATATATAAAACAAGGGTAGATAACTTTTACAGGCAATATCAGACATCTTGCCAGCAATTGACATTGTTGACAATCATCCAAAATAAATAGAAATAACTGCGTAACATAAACTGGCAAATGTCCGGACATGAAGGTAATCATAAGGTAAGTCAGACCTAGAGATGATCATACACATAGTATTACGTTATAAATTATCATGTGTATGTGTAACATTTGAGTTAAATATCAATCATTAACGTAGGTATATATATATATTTATTTAATCGTGTATCGCATCAGTAAACAAATGTAACTTGCCATTGTATTTGAGGAAGCCCTCTATACAAAATCAATCTCACCTATATGATTTGGATATGTGATCTAGGATAGAGATGGTTTGGTTCTTTGGATATTTTCAGCATTATCACGTTATGAAGATAAGAGTTAATATTTCAAAATAAGCTGGATATTATTATCTAAACTTACTGATATCAGAGTTATATCCCTTGTACCATTCTCTTATATCAGAGTAAACGAGATAGTGGTTTCAACATATTTTTGATTTTTTGGTTACCTGTGCATGTGGTTTCGAATAGTGTTTGCATTCAATTTGATCAAAATTCTTTACACAGTTGGCCATTTGCAGAAGTTGTGGATCCGTATGTTTTACTTGAAACCTTAAAATCGCTTAATGTTTGAACAGCATAAACGAACGTTCTATATACTTAACAATGATATTAATAATTAGATCATTTTTACTTAGTTTTGTTAAAATCGTCACAGTTTCCACGAATATGCATAATTAAAATATATAGATAGGACATGAGCTTGGCTAAGGATATACTATGCTATTTCATCCTCGTAACATAGGTTCTGTTTTTTCAAAATAGAAATATATTACAGTCTAGCAGAACTATAATAATCTGTTTATGGCTTTGTTTACTAAGTAATACGCCTGAAGGCAACAGAGACTGTTATGTATGACACTAAATACATGTAGTTATGAAATAAGGGAGATAACTCCTATAGCTTTTTTATCAATACATCCTATGAAGGTCATATCATTGATTTAGGTTATAGAACTTTCTAGAATATAATCATGTATAAACAAATATGCTTGTAAACATGTTGATTTTAAGTAGAGATCTAGAATGATATATTTCCAGAAAGTTATGTGTGTTTACTTGTTTACTGTTTTTAGTTAGATATTTCTAGAAGTAGAAGGTTCTCCAATATTCTTGAATTAGGGTTAAGCTATATATACTCCAGCTGCCCAAGGCTAATCAGAACTGTAATGAGACCTGTAATGAGACTTATCAAAAATTGTACAGTGCCATATTAGATTCTATTGGGAGAGTTATTGTGACTTTATCTGTGGATTATTACAACACTTTGTGTGGATTTATTCATATTGCCTGGAACTTTACAAATCATCGGTGGACATTCAATTTCCTTGTGGATTTGTGATTAATGTTAATTTGAAACCTGGAAGGATCAAGGATTATACCAGGACATTCGCATACAGATAAGTAACACTTTAAATCATCGTACTACTCTTGCACCACCACAAATTACTTTAGATATTGTAAACCATCTCTGTATAATATTGTATATATAATTAAATTGTGTTTTGAATTTAGCTGCTGGTTTCTCATTTCTGTTATTCGTTCATGTAACAGAAATTGGGGGCTCTTGTCCGAGATCGATATTTTATTTGTGAAATCTAACTTGGAAAAATTAATTAAGAAATTTGCAAAATTTGTGTAAAAACTTGGAGTTTACATTTGAAACCAACAGCTAGATTAACATGACTACTATGCAGGTAGAACAGTTTGTTAAAGCGCCATCCCTGGAAGTTCTTTTGCAAGTTAGTAAGAAGGATTTACTGTTATTGGGTAAACATTTAGGCCTTACTATCAAAACTAATTTGAGGAAAGCTGAAATTAGGAATGTAATTATAAGATATTTTGTTGACAATGGCAAATTTGACTCTAGTGCATTAGATAGTATAGAGGAAACAGTCAGTTCAGTAATTCAAATTAGACAAATGGAACTTGAACATGAAATGAAACTAAGACAAATGGAAATAGATAAAGAGAAAGAAATGAGAGAAAGAGAAATAGAAAAGGAGTTAAGAGAAAAAGAAATGGACAAAGAAAGAGAGTTAAGAGAAAAAGAAATTGAGAAAGAATTAAAAGAAAAAGAGAGAGATCAGATGTTAGAGCTAGAGAAGCAAAAAATTCAAGCTGAAACAGAACTTAGAATGAAAGAATTAGAACTAGCTTCTCAAGACGGTTCAAGTAATCTAACTTTTAGGGGTTTACAAGGAAACAGAGGTTTTGATGTCAGTAGAAATATTAGGTTAGTTCCTCCTTTTCAAGAGAAAGTAGTTGACAAGTATTTTCTGCATTTTGAGAAAATAGCTGATAGTATGAAATGGCCTGAAGATAAGCTTACAATGCTTCTTCAAAGTGTCTTGATTGGTAAAGCTAGAGACATTTATTCTTCTTTATCTGTAGATGAGATTTCAAATTACCAAGTAGTCAAGAAAGCAATTTTGAAAGCTTATGAGTTAGTTCCTGAGGCTTACCGCCAGAAATTTCGAAACTCGAGAAAGAGAGATGAACAAACTCATGTAGAATTTTCCAGAGAAAAAGAACAATTGTTTAATAGGTGGTGTGATTCAAAAGAAATTGATGAGGATTTCGGTAAATTGAGGCAATTATTGTTGATAGAGGAGTTTAAACGTTGTGTCCACATAAACATAAAAACTCACTTAGATGAGAGAAAAGTTGAAACACTTAGTGAAGCAGCTACAATGGCTGATGATTACGCTCTCACCCACAAAGGCTCATTTGTTAAAAACAGTTCTCAAGACAAAAACAGTACCACAGGTACTAGTAAATTTGGTCAGCCTAGGAACCCAACCTTTAGTGGCCCTTCCAACGACAAACCTAAATTAGGTGATAAAACTAAGTCTGCTTCTAAAACAGATGATAGGGTAGGTGTGGGGTCTCCTTCTGGTCCTGTTTGTAATTACTGCAAGAAAGTAGGGCATGTTATGTCTGAATGTTATTCTCTCCAGCGTAAGGAGCAAAGGCGTAAACAGTCAGTTCCTTCTGTGTTAGCTATGTCAAAGCCTAGTCAGAAACTTAGTGATATTGTGGAAGATTCTAAAGTGTCTGTTGAGATTAAGAGCTCAGAGTCTGATAGTGTCTTGGAGAAGTACTCTCCCTTCATTTCTGAAGGTTTTGTTTCACTTACTAGTGATATTACCAACTTGAAACCTGTGAAGATTTTGCGAGATACTGGGGCTTCTCATTCTTTGATATTAGATGGCGTAGTGCCTTTGTCTGAGGAGACCTCATCTGGTAGTAGTGTTTTGCTTCAAGGTGTAGAGTTAGGTTTTGTTAATGTGCCTCTCCATTCTGTTTATTTAAAGTCAGACTTGGTTACTGGGCCTGTCACCATTTGTGTGACCGGAACTTCCCATAGAGGGCGTGTCGCTCATTTTAGGCAATGACTTGGCTGGAGAGAAAGTTAGGGTAGATCCCTTAGTGTCCAGTATCCCTGATAAAACAGATGATGCTGAGACTATTCAACAGGAATTTCCTGGTATTTTGCCTTCTTGTGCTGTAACTCGTTCAATGAGTAAGAAGGTTTCTGATGTTGCAGTAGTTGAGGATCATTATAGTCCAGGGTTAGGTGACACTTTCTTGGCTCATGATGTAGAGGATGTCGGGAGCAAGTGTGATCTTTTGAGCAATCCTGTAGACTTTGATAGTGATGGAGTTGTTCCTAACAAGGGTACTTCTTTGTCTGACATGATGAGTAAATCATCTTTGTCTAGAGACGAGCTTATAGTAGAACAGGAAACAGATCCTGAAATCTCCTTATTGTGTAATCGGGCTTTGAGTGAGGAAGAGGCTGAGAAAGTCCCGGTTTGTTACTTCCGTCGGTCAGGTGTGTTGATGCGCAAGTGGCGCCCCCCTGATGTGTCTCCCGAGGAAGACTGGAAGGTTGTCAATCAAATAGTTGTCCCACCGAGGTATAGGCAAGATATTCTAAGTTTGTGTCATGATGTACCTATGGCAGGGCATTTAGGTGTGACCAAGACTTATAACAGGATCTTAGATCACTTCTTTTGGCCCAAGTTGAAACGGGATGTGGCTGATTTTTGTAGGTCTTGTCATACTTGTCAGGTGGTAGGGAAACCTAATCAGAAAATCCCTGTTGCACCTTTGCACCCCATTCCAGCATTTGAGGAACCATTTAGTAGAGTCATTATAGACTGTGTAGGTCCTCTACCCAGAACTAAGTCTGGGAATGAATATCTTTTAATTATTATGTGTGCTTCCACACGCTTTCCTGAAGCCATTCCACTCAGGAATATTAAAGCCCCTAACATAGTCAAGGCTTTGGTTGAATTCTTTACATTGGTTGGTCTTCCAAAAGCTGTCCAATCGGACCAAGGTTCGAATTTCATGTCTGTTGTTTTTCAACAAGTCATGTACCAGCTCCAGATCAGGCAATATAAGTCTAGTGCTTATCATCCAGAGTCTCAGGGTGCTTTAGAACGTTTTCATCAGACATTGAAGAATATGATGAGATCTTATTGTTTTGAAAACAAAAGAGATTGGGACGAAGGTATACACATGTTGTTGTTTGGCGTTAGAAAATCTGTACAAGAATCTCTTGGCTTCAGTCCCTTTGAACTTGTGTTTGGACATACTGTACGTGGTCCTTTGAAAATTTTGAAAGACAAACTTTTGGACGAAGATTCTAAAGTGAATCTCTTAGAGTATGTGTCTAACTTTAAGCAAAGGTTGACAAGGGCATGTGAACTGGCAAAAGAAAATTTGGCCGTTACTCAAACCAAAATGAAAACATGGTATGATAAAGATGCCCGTGCAAGAAGTTTTGATCCAGGTGACAAAATTTTGGCTCTATTACCAATACCGGGTCAGCCTTTGCAAGCTAGATATTTTGGACCTTATGTTGTTGAGAAAAAGGTCGATGATGTTAACTACATTGTACAAACTCCAGGGAGGCGCAAGAAAACTCAATTATGTCATGTTAATATGCTTAAGAAATATGTAGATAGAGAAGAGAGCAAGACCTCTCAACCTATTGCTACTTTGGCCTCTGTACCATCACAAAGTGAAAGTACAGCTGATATTTGTAAATTAGACTTAGATGGTGGTGTACAAGATGTAGGTTTAGACTGTGGTGTTAAGTTAAGGAACTCAGATGTGCTCGCGAACTTGGACAGGAAACTGTGTCATCTATCAGAAGAGGAACGCAATGAACTGAAAGATTTGATACTTGAGTTTAAACATTTGTTTCCGGATACACCAGGCAAAACAGATGCTATCTATCACGACGTGGATGTAGGCGATGCGCCACCTGTCAAGCAACATCCTTACCGTGTCAATCCTTTGAAAGAAGAACACTTAAAGAAAGAAATTCAATACATGTTGGACAATGATATTATTGAACCAAGCAAAAGTGAATGGAGCTCTCCATGTGTTCTGGTGCCAAAGCCAGACAAGACATACCGGTTCTGTACTGACTTCAGAAAAGTAAACTCTGTCAGTAAAACAGACTCTTATCCAACTCCAAGGATTGACTCTTGCATTGACAAAGTTGGCAATGCCAAGTATGTTAGCAAGTTTGACCTTTTGAAAGGATATTGGCAGGTGCCATTAACAGAAAGAGCCAAAGAAGTGTCTGCATTTGTAACTTCACAAGGTTTGTACCAGTTATGCCGTTTGGTATGAAGAATGCCCCGGCAACATTTCAACGTCTTCTTAACAGCGTGATATCAGACCTGGAAGGCTGCGATGGATACATTGATGACGTCATCAACTACCACGACACGTGGGAAGACCATCTACGCGGGATTCGTGAATTCATCGAAAGACTCACTACCATGAAATTGACTGTAAACTTATTGAAAGGTGAATTTTGTCATGCAACTGTTGAATTTTTAGGCCATGTTGTAGGACAGGGGCAGGTTAAACCTGTTCAGGCCAAAGTAGAATCAATTATAGATTTTCCAGCTCCTGGAAGCAAGAGAGAGCTGATGAGATTTCTTGGTATGGATGGATACTACAGAAAATTTTGTCAAAATTTCTCTGTTATAGCAGCTCCACTTACTGCTTTGTTAAAGAAAAATGTCAAATTTGTCTGGTCAGACGAATGTAAGTCTGCCTTTGAGAAATTGAAAGCCATACTATCAAACTCACCAGTTCTGACTGCTCCAGATTTTAATAAACAGTTTAAACTGTTTGTTGACGCCAGCGATGTAGGTGTTGGTGCTGTTTTGATGCAAGAAGGTTCTGAACAAATTGACCATCCAATTTGTTATTTCTCGAAAAAGTTTGACAAACACCAGAGAAATTATTCCACCATTTAGAAAGAATGTTTAGCGTTGATTTTGGCCTTGAACCAATTTGATGTATATCTCTGCACTACGGTTGTGCCTGTGTTGGTCTTCACCGACCACAACCCTTTAACATTCATTGGAAAAATGAAAAACAAAAATCAAAGAATTCTCAGGTGGAGTACAATCTTGACATCAAACATATCAAAGGGAAAGACAATATTCTAGCTGATGCTTTATCAAGGATTCAAATATGACTTAATATGTCAAGAAAGTTTCCTTTTCAAGAAAACTTTCTTTTCTTTAAGGAGGGGTGTGTTATGTATGACACTAAATACATGAAGTTATGAGATAAGGGAGATAACTCCTATAGCTTTTTTTATCAATACATCCTATGAAGGTCATATCATTGATTTAGGTTACAGAACTTTCTAGAATATAATCATGTATAAACAAATATGTTTGTAAACATGTTGATTTTAAGTAGAAATCTAGAATGATCTATTTCCAGAAAGTTATGTGTGTTTACTTGTTTACTGTTTTTAGTTAGATATTTCTAGAAGTAGAAGGTTCTCCAATATTCTTGAATTAGGGTTAAGCTATATATACTCCAGCTGCCCAAGGCTAATCAGAACTGTAATGAGACCTGTAATGAGACATATCAAAAATTGTACAGTGTCATATTAGATTCTATTGGGAGAGTTATTTTGACTTTATCTGTGGATTATTACAACACTTTGTGTGGATTTATTCATATTGCCTGGAACTTTACAAATCATCGGTGGACATTCAATTTCCTTGTGGATTTGTGATTATTGTTAATTTGAAACCTGGAAGGATCAAGGATTATACCAGGACATTCGCATACAGATAAGTAACACTTTAAATCATCGTACTACTCTTGTACCACCACCAATTACTTTAGATATTGTAAACCATCTCTGTATAATATTGTATATATAATTAAATTGTGTTTTGAATTTAGCTGCTGGTTTCTCATTTCTGTTATTCGTTCATGTAACAAGGCAAAGAGCAAGCAATGAACAGATGATGTTAATCAGAATGGCAGAACTAGATACTCCCTTACGACGACTTCAAAGGCGACGTGTACGCACAAAATGCAAAGGAGCGATATATCAATCAGTAGAGAATACATCTCAGATGTTAGACCGGTGCTTTCACTAACGGGTTATTTATATATGTGTGTCGTTTGCATTGTTGGTCTCGTGCAAAAATGTATTTACAAAATACAGAGGTATACCTATGAAATCATGTGTTCTTCGATTTTAATTTCAAAATTTAAATTCAAATTAGTTTTTTTTCCAACTTATTTGCACAAATATTAGAATAATATACTATTGATAAAGCTTGCATTAATTTATGTTATCATAATAACAACCCTAACTTTAAGGATGTTTGTGTGTGTATAAGGATTGTTAAAAACTATTGTTTTATTTGATACAGTTGTATATTAAGGACATTTACAATCATAGAATTTGTCGAGACCATTATCTCAAGAATGTAATTTGTGTTTTAGATGACAACATGGAAACATGACAACAATATGGAATATTGGACAACGGAACTGGGACACTGAAGAAGTCCAAGTCGGATGGATGTTTGCCTAACTATTTCACAGGAACAGCATTTTGTGCACAAGAAATGTCAAAATCAGTAAATCAGTATCAGATTTGACAATTTCATGCAGTTCTTTGGATATTCCTATCCCCGTTAAAAGATTTTGCATGGAGCACTGTGAGAGAGGTCCTTCTAGCATTAATGTGGATAATGACTCCTCTCTTGTTATCCAAAAGGAAAAAATAGAAATCCACTCAAACACAAACATTACCATGCGATTAACAACATCCGTCTTTGTATTTGAGTTATGTAGGACAGTTGACAACCTGTTTTTCTTTATGTGTCTTAAATGTGTTTCTTTTACAAAAACCTTGGCATCAACAAAATGTATTGGTAACATGTTGCCAACTAAATATAACCGACGAAAAATAATACTGCAACTATTTTATCTGTTACTCATTCTTTATGAACTGGTAGCTTTTATTATATCAAACAGGAAAGTGTGCCGTAACTTCGCTCAGTTGTGCGTTATTACAGATCTCTTCAAAGATGTTAATTTAAGCAATTTTACATCAAAAACCATAATGTCCATATTACTGAAAATATAAAAACAATGGACGTTAACGAGTATAAAGAAAGCATATCAAAGGGTAAAGATACGATATCTTGGTTGTGGGATATTCGGCCTCGACAAGTGCTTTGTAATGTTTTCCCGTCGAGTTTGAAGCAGTATTTTGAAAACGCTCAAAACAGAAGTGAAAATACGTATCCGCCAATGAATATTGAGTGGTTACGGCTGAATTCATTTGCACGTGTGCGAGTTATGAACGTCCGACCTATACAGTTATCGAGAGCTGGATTTTATTATAATGGAACATCTGATGAGGTACAGTGTTATTCATGTGGCGTACGTCGATCTAACTGGAGCGTTGGAGATGATCCATTCCAAATTCATAAACAAATTTCTCCCAAATGTAAACATGTTTTAAACATAGACACGACAAATGATCCGATTCCTCGTGACAACGATACAACGCATTCGATTCCTGCAAGGCAAGAGTCTGTTTCTGAAGAGAGAGTCGGCGTTGGACGTCCTGTAAGAGAAAGTGATCTGGTCAGTTCTGGAGAAGGTCCAGTAGATTTACGTGATATGCTTCATCACAGAACCGAACGTCAGCACGAGAACCATTCCATCACGTCCGTCGGGATTCCGGATATCAGTCAAGAGAATCCTTCTTTGGAGCAAACTGAAAACGAGATAAATCCTGGTTTGGAGAATATCTCCAATACATTACGTCCAAATATATCCCAGGAGATACCTACTACACGTCCATCAACAGTACAGGGTCGTACAAGAGAAAACAACCTTTACGTGCAAAGCGAAGATCATTTCCATTGCGATACTTTAACACCGCGTCCAAATGAGAACTCATCTCGACAAAGGAATCCTTTTCGTGGGAGCCATGTTGATGTCCATACTGACAGTATTTTTCAATCTAACGCGCGTGTTCCCCCGCAAACGATTCCAGCCAATCAAACTAGATTACGTTCCCCTGGAGTTACTTCCTCCATAAGTACTGATACCGTGAGGGACTCAGTTAAGCAGAAGCTAATTCCTCTCGGTATCAATTTCGATAAGCCGAAATTCCCAGCGTATTCTGTGTTGACAGTGAGAATAAGCTCTTACAGAGGTTGGTCAGGCTCACAGAGACCTAAGGTGATGGCCGAGGCCGGCTTTGTATACGCCGGATTCGCAGATTACACAAGGTGTTTTTTCTGTGGAGGCGGACTTAAAAACTGGGAAGATGGCGATGACCCTTGGATTGAGCATGCAAGATGGTTTCCTAATTGTGTTTTCTTAAAACAAAACAAAGGAGTAGAGTTTGTACAGTTGGTACACGAAGGCTTTGACAGTCCACAACAGGTATGTTTGTCATGACCTTTTGATATTAAGGCCAAAACCCATCACAATATGAACCTCGTTTATTTGTTCATAGAAAGTAAAGACAATTCGTGATTGCAATAAGGGTTTAAAATAAGGTTTTTGATGTCATTATGTAATTAACTTGTATTACATTATCGATGGAAAGCTATATCATCCATTCCTGATTGCAATAAGAGTTTAAAATAAGGATTTTGATGTCATTATGTAATTAAATTGTGTTACATTATCGATGGCAAGCTATATCATCCCTTTGACTTCTTCCTTTTCAAACATTGGAACATGGCATTGTCAAGTTTGTTTTTTTGAACACAGTTTTTATAATTAATAAGAAAGGGAAAAGGGAATCTTTTTCTTTCGATATTTTTCTGACGAGCTGCTATCTATAGATCATTGGTGCATCGATTACATTATACATGGGGAAACTTGATTGTCTAGGTAAATAATGGTGCAACTACAGCGGTAAGAGGCCAAGCAGTTGGTGAGAGAGTATCCTCGGAAGAGTTCCTACCGGAGACTAATGTAGATAACCTACCAGCCTTTCAGGGTGTTATACAGAAAGGGCATTCTCCAGCACGTGCCAGACAGGTTATTGCGCTGTTGATGGCGAAAGGTAAACTAGAGTTATGTTAGCACCTTCTTATAATGTTCATATTTTATTTTTATCTTTCAATTTTCCATTTTAAGACAATCATTTCTTTTGCTGACCATCAGTTTCATTGAAGGGTCATAAAAGTATAGGACATCTGTAGAGTGTTACATTTTCATTGTCGTTTATTCTCATGTTCTTTTTGTTCATTCAATTGCATATAAATCCCAGGTGGTGTGGATTTGGTTGTGGAAACATCTTGTTTACGATTTATACATGATCTGTATCTAACCCTAGTGGACCTGTAATAACAGGTTTACCTGTTTACGTAATACCTACGAACAATACCCCAACACGATTTTGTTTGACATCATTCGCTATGTATGACTATGTATCTGATTTGTAAATTTGTATATATAGGTATGAAAAGCATTAATGAAAGCGATGTTCTAGAAGAAATAAATGGCGTAAATGGTGGAGTATCAAATGACGATTTAAGCCGAGGAAACAAACACATAGTGAACATACCGAACAGCAGTGATCAGGAAGGTACTTCACTTTTCTTATTATACATCTCTGAGTTTTACGAACCCAATTAATTTTTAGAAATGACACAGATAAAAACAGAAGGTAATGTAATGCTATTACGTTTCTCCCTTACTTAGATCGATTGCGATGAAATTTAAAAAATGTAGTTTCAATGTTATTCTGGACGTTTTAATTCTATGACTTAGATCTCACTTATTCATTTCACCAACTTCCGTTTTATTCTGATAGAGGGCGAGCTGCGTGACCTGGTGGAGGAGAACCGTCGACTGAAGAGAGAAATGTTGTGTAGAATATGTGAGGAAGAGAACGCTTCAGTTACCTTTCTTCCGTGCGCCCATCTCATGTGTTGTCAAGTCTGCGCCAAGGCTATGAGGCGCTGCCCTGTGTGTAGGACCACCATACAGGGAATGATTAAAACATTTCTGACGTAATACCAATGACACCTGTATTGTGGACACATGTCATGATCTCATCAAAACCATTCCCTTTACACAAGGATCAGATTATAGTAATTCTTATTGTTATGTCTATGTTTGCTTTTACTCGATATGTGACTTTTGGGCCGAAACATGATAGGTGTATTCTTTGCATTGTTTTGTTTAGAGTCCTTTTTTACAAGTTAAATATCTGTTGATGCAAAAATTCTCTATGAATAAAACAATTAACAATTTTCAATTTAATATAGATAATATACAAATGACTATGAAATATATCTGGAATACATACTTTTATTATATATTGCTATTATATTCAAGAATTTCTTATGAAACATTGCCAATGATCGTTAGCATTTCTTTACCTGTGCTTTATTCTGTAATGGTATTACATGGAATGAAAAATATGTTTGATATTAAAAGCAATGTTGTCAGGAATGAAAAGGGAGAGAGCAAACTATGCGGATAAATCGTCAATGGCATATTTGATTCTTTAGCATCATTGAATTACTTGAACAATTGTACTCACTTAATTATAATTAAGTTTTATTGGATGTGTATAAGTAAACCAATAAATGAAACGAAATTTAAAAAAAAAATGTAATCTTTCATGGAGATTAAATGTTAAATTCCGTAGTGTATGTGAAGACTATCAAAACGGATCACAGTGACCTTGTTTAGCTATTTAATGTGACCTAACGGAATATCGACGATGGTTTGGCATTGATTTACATCATTTCCTTGTATGACAATTATACAATATATACACTTCTGAAGTACCTAACACTTATCTTTATCAATAATAAAACAAGCAATGGTAGCTTCTCTGTACATTTACCATACAATATATATGTAATGTATTGTCAGTCTTGTCTAGATTACTGTAACAAAATTATAAGATTGCTATTGTTATTTTGATGTTTAAGACATATACTCGTTTCTTAGAAAACACATCAAACAACAACAAAAATAGGTACATGTATATGTAGCATTTATGGTGAATACATTTCAATCTACCAAATGTTTAACAATATGATACTTTGTTCATCTTGCTTCTATGTTTTGTTTTAAAACAATTATTGGTATTGAAATGGAATGGGAATGATATAATTTGAAGGGTGCTATTGATGTTGGTGTATTTCTATCATCATTGATATTCGATGAGTATAATAAATGAATTTATATCATGGATCAATACCCTGACCCTTTTTTCAAGCAATCGTTGAAATAATAATTTATTAGTATTGCAAGTTCTCACATTAGAAAATATTTTTTAATATAATTAAGTAAAGTCTTTTCGATTACTGTCATTACCCAAAGAAATAAAAAGCATTACAAAGTTAAATACCTATTTTCATACCTTTCTTGCGCATATGGCGTCATAAATTTTACCAGAATCTTTATGCTTTGTTTTTTCTACCGACACATCATTGAATCCACAAGCTTTCAAAGCGTCCGTGTAACGCCTTTGGTCAATGTTACCATACCGGAAAAGGCCGAGTTCCTTCATGCGCAATGAACGTTCCAAGTTCATGGTGGTTACCATAAGAGCATCGGTTTTCATCACCCGATGGAGCTCACGGACTGCCGTATCTAAATCAGGCCAAAAATAGTAACAATTGCAATGAAAAACACGGTCAAATTTGTTTGACTCGAAAAAAGATAAATCTGCCACGTCACCGTGAATTAACTCCACTTTGCCTTTACTAATATCTTCGCCCACAAGTTTTGTCGCTATAGTGACCATCTCTTCTGAGAAATCTACTCCATAAACTTTACCTTCCCCATCTACAACATGATAAAGAAATAACAAAAATAACAAACAAAAACAAACATATAAACAATACAAACAAATACACAAATCAAACAAAAAACAATTCGATCGATTGCGACTATAATCTTTTCTGAATTTCACATTCAATGCTTTCATGTAAATACATTGTTAAAAAAATCACATATAAAGTTTTAATGAAAGGGCACTTGTCCATAATACAATGATGCCAATTAGAGAACTAACAAATTGTTACATACTCCTCTTCATAAATAGACTTATAGCATTTAAATCAATTTTGAACTTAGGTTGGTTCATATCTAGAACGAAGATAAACTGTTTAAAAGTACGAAGTACAGAGATTACAACACTTGGGTTTCGGGTATATCATATTTAATATGAAGACACCTTTGATGTATTTAGAAGCAGCTTCAATCCCAAGGCCTGGACCAAAGCCGACCTCCAACACCTGATAGTCCGGTTGTATATCACACAAACGTGCCGCTTCCCTTTCCAACATGGCGCATTTTTTCACCAAAAATATCTGAAAAATATATAATGCTGGATACCTTTACCTATTGGTAACAAAATAAAGCAAATGATACATTTTAATTAATATCAACATGTTCATACGTTGTAAATGAAGATATGTAAAAACTTATGTTCATTGAATTGTGAACAATTGGTAAATAACATTAAAATTTAGAAATATCACAAACACTCCTGTTAGTTATTGTAAGCATTATTTCAGACGATTTACACCAATTCTGTATATCAAGTCTACTATCACATTGATGATGTTAATTTAAATAGACCACATAACCATGACCCACCTTCACCGCCTTGCCGATGAAAGTTCCACTGGGTTTTCTTAGGTTTCGAGCTACAGCCTCTATTAAGCCAAACCTCATCTAAAAAGAGTTTCAATGTTTTGTGCGATTGTTTGATTATTTATCTTTGTTTATGTGTTCTTGTAATGCTATATAGTAGTAGATGATCTAAATATAGCACACAGGGAAGCCCATAACATAGTGTACATGTGAATACACCTCACACTGCACTTCAACTATGCAGCAATTTAATACGATAAGGCATGTAAACCGACAATGGGACAGCTATATGTTACGTAAGATATGCACCAGTGGTATTGTATTGTCGTACCTATAAATAGCTCTAACCCGTCTATCAAAAACAAAAACACAATATGTGTTTGGCTAGTAATTTAAACATGCATTCATGCACAATAACGTAGTTATTTATTTTCGATAAAGATATTTTATAAACAAATGCATAACTCGTTTTTACTTAAATCCCAGCCTCTGGTATGTCTGGTACACTATTGCAAATAATGAAGACACAAAACAGATCCATAAAAGGACCTTAAAATTATCAAGCAATGAACTTTTAAGTAGACCATGCTAGATTTCTAGACGTTACAAGTGATTGCACTAATTAATACACTAGTTCTTATAATATTCCTGTTATTCGAAGCATTCCATTGATATGATAAGATATTTTACATTATTACGAATGCATTATACTTGTGTGCACCCTTACCTTTATTCTGCTGCTTAGGTCGGGAATTTCTTTACTGTTGACTATGACATAACTTAATGAGTAATGGGTATCCCACCTCATACGCCATCTGGTGGTGGTGTCATAGGTAATGATTTGTAATAGTTGTCTCTCTTTATGCATTAGATGTATCGCGTGTCGATCAATAAAATGTATAAAGGATTAAAGTAAATAAATAGAATCAGTAAATAAAGGATTAAACCTCACTACGTTTCGAAAATAAGAAAATGAAAATTTATTAATAACATTTATATAACTTCTATGTTACAATGAAGGTTCACATCTTCCACAATTTCCCAATTATTTGAATATAAATATGACATGACATATTACATGCTTGACGTATTTACGCACGAGCGGAAATAAATCTTTCGTTATTTATGAAGCCACAAATGCGCAGCACAGGAAAAATATAATTGGGAGGCAAAGAAGTTTGGACTGAAACCAAAAAGAGGATGGGACTCTGTAAAATTATGGTATTACGTCATGAAAATTGGTGTTAAAAAACCTCTATTTCATTTCAGTAATGCGTTACCATAATTTTAGTATTTTAGAATTAAAGTTCGTCTTGCCGTAAAAGAGATTCTAACATTCCAGCAAGCTAGCCGGTCAATACAAGATTGACTAAAACCCCGCACGGATATATAATAATATCATAACCAAAAAGCCACCAGTGTACCGATACATGAGACGCATACTACCCCTGCGAGACATTGATGAATTATTCATGAATAAAATTAATGAATATTCGTTTTTAGAAGAAGGAGAAACAGCCAGCAACTGTGCCACCACTAAAGGACAAAGGTAAAAAGGTCATCAGGCACACATACCAAGGATGTCAAACGAAAATATGTGAAACTGCGGACATGATCTCCTGAAAGGATGAGTCAAATCAGAGCCCAGAAATTAGCAAGAGATGTGCTCTCATCTTAAACCTATCGAAAATCATTTCTTCTGTGTGATGAGAAGCAAAACGAATTACCACATTGATCCACCTAGAGACAGACTCTACTGACCCATTCTGACTCGCTTACCCTGTTTGATGGGTAGAGACAACCGACAACAAGAACATCGAGTTAAACATTTAAGGCTCGACAAGGACAAAGTCACCTGTCCTAATTAGGAGCAACCTGGAACAGAGGGTATGGAAGTATGGAAGGGGTTCTAATAGTCTCAGAGGAAATCCCAGGAGCCTGATTCTTAGCGAGAAAAGTGGGATCAATTACCAGAGCAACTGCAGAGACTTGGTTGATCTCGTGATGCCCTAAGACATTTCCTCAAAAAATTCTTCCTGGATGAGGCTTCCAGTGATAGCCTTCACGCGTGAAGGTGGAGAATCTCAGTACGTGGATGCACCACATTGAACTGCGACGGCCTCGACTGTCAGATACCCGCAGCAGTTGATCCATAGGAAGAGACAGCGACTCGAAAAACCAAGGCTGCATCGGCCATATGGGAGCTATGAGAAGAAGAGAGCATGGCTGCTCTCGAACCTTCTGGAACACTCTGCCCATCAGATTGACGGGGAATGCTAAAGCATTCATGCCGTTCCAATTCAGAGAGAGGGCTTCCCAACACTGTGCTTCGGGAACCGAAGAGACATAGGTTGGCAACTACACACTCAGGGCCATGGCAAAATCATATGCGGTCTGTCCATGCTGGCAAACCGCCTGAAACATAGACAGTTGTAGCTGTCATTCCGTCATCACCGGTTGACGAAGCCCTTAGAGGGTGTCGGCCAGGATGTTCAAACAGACTGTTAGATGTTTAACCTGGATTGTCAAATGCATCTGCAGGCAAAACAACAGAACCTTGATGGCCTGGGGGCACAGCACATGAGACTTCGTGCCCCTTGCTATACAGGCAAGCGACAACTGTAAAGTTGTCCATAGCCAGGCAGATCACTTGTGACTGAAGCACATCCCTCCCGCGGGGCCAACAGAACTGCTCTTATCTATAGCATATTTATTATCCCCTTCCCACTCCCCGGACCGTATATGACCCTACAGGTAATCACCCCACCCTTTCATTAAAGCATTCATATACAGAGTCAAGGTGTGACTCGGCCTGCGAATAGGAACTACTAGAAGCACATTGTCCTAATTCGTCCACCAAGAGGCAAAGCCCTACACTGGCTTGGTTAAGGGAAGCTTCGCTTCCCAATACCTGAAGGCTTGAACCCAGTTGGCAAAAAGGAATATCTGCAGAGGCCTGGTGTGAATGGGACCACATCTACCAGGGAGTTGAAAAGTCCGAGGAACCACACACACACACACACACATGCTCACCCTCACCAACGGAAAGAATTATGCCTCATTGGGTCTCCATCCTGAAGTGAGGAAATTCCACGTGCTTGTTGAAAGCACTCAGATCGATCCAAGCTCCGGACCTTAAACATTCATATCTTTGATTAGCGTAGCAAATGTAAACTACGGTAATTATGACAATGACGTAAACACAATGATACCCGCGTTATATGAATACATTTGTTTTATCTATTTAAAATTATTTAGGTGATTTATTTGTTATTAGATGAACTACTGGCTTTTGGGACTATATGGAATTATCTCTTTTTATAGATATATTTTTAAGATTTTAAGATTAAAAGCCCTTTTGTTTAGGACATGAAAACGCTAAGCTGGTAAATTCTGCAATTCCTATAACTCTATCGTAGTGTTTAATCGTCTCGACATATTACCACAAGCCCTCTCCACCAACAAACCTGGAACGTCCCTAAATGTCCCTGGCCGTTAATAGGACCAAACCAAATGTTTGGCTCAATTTTGATTTTATATGAAAAACTAAACTTCATATTCATTGCATAATATGTTTTATGTCAAAGATCACAAAAAAACCTATCTTTGACTCGTATATATAATGTCTTATGAAATGAACCCTAATTAATTTTAAGATCTTAAATATAACTTGCTAACTAATAAGCTAGCATTTTCCTTTTCTTCACATGTAGGATGACTTAGATATACGACTAGATCAGCATTTTCAACGTTTAAAGAGCATATAGTACGTTCTGTGTATGTTTAGATGGAAATATACAGTCATTTATAACACTATAAAATTTTAAATGAGGATTTAAATCACCTTTTGGCTACTTGGTTTGACAATATATGTTCACTTTACTGCCAAGCTCACGTAAATATAGTGATTTTTGGCAATACTGCCAAAATTGAATATAAGGTCTTATTTGTTTGTAAAAATAAAATCTATGTAAGTATTGCTATTTTCAAAATGTTGGCAAACGTCGGTGTTGAATAACAAATCAAAAGGTCTTTCAGGTTTATAACCATGGCAACCACGGCACATATAATTGCATACCTTTTTATCATTTCGATAATATTTTGCATACGACCATGAACGTGCCAATAGAATTATGACTTATTTCGTGCAAACATTTCCCTTTCCTTAAATCTAATTTGTAGCATTGGTTATAATGCGAAGTAGGATTTTGTTTTGCGTTTCAAAGTATAAGAATATCATGGTTGTTCTATGTTAGAGTTTATTATATGGCAGTTAGCTGTATGCTGATATTGAAAATTTACATGCATTATTTCGCATAATACAATAATCCTGTATTCATATTGGTTAAAATGGTGCCACGTGATATGAAAAATAATATATATATATGTATGAGGTTAGTATGATCTCGTATTTGATTTGGATGATGAATTATCGTTCTTTGTCCCTAAAGTCATCAGCCAAATAGAGCGGCAAACAACGGTGATATCAAACGTCATGAAATACTTAGGATTAGCTAACAAAACTGAACTAAGACAACGAGTTGAAGTCTTTCGATGAGGTGAAATGAACTTTTTATTTTGGGACTTCCATCATATTTTGGATTCCTCACCAAAGTTTTACTATTTGTTTACAACAAATCAAACACTAATTAACACTTCATAAATGACAAAAACAAAGAATTTCTTACTTTACTTGACCTGTTTACATTTACGTACAATGCCCAACCTACATCAGAAACGTTTGAATTTCCAGAACGTTTCTCATAAAACTAACATCTCGCATATGTATCAACCACCATCTCACCATCTCATTTTAGTCATCTCGTCTCAATCGCCATATCAATCCACCATTTTGACTCAACCGCTATCTCACTTCTACCGCCATCTCACTTCGACCACCATCTCGTCTCAACCGCTATCTCACTTCTACCCTCATCTCGTCTCATCTACCGTTTCACCTCAACCACTCTCTCTATGTAACATTGAAGACATGCACAAAATCCAAATTGTGTGTATCATACTGGTTATATTCCTTGGTGTTTATATCAATACAATTCAGGCATTTGGTCTGCAAAAATACAAAAAAGCAGATCCTGTTGCAGAACAACAAATATAATCAAATTACACAGATAAAACTAAATAGGGAATAATTAACAATTAACTGATAGCATATTTAGTTATATATAATAGAATTATAAATTATCTATTATAGTTCATACAATTACTTTATACTATATTCATTTGTCATATAACACCGAAGAACAGTATGTTTTACGGACAAGTGAATAGTACTCACAAATATAAACTAATGATAACTCATCCTAAGAAAGGATTATGGAGTTTCACATTCACATTACATGTTGATGTTCGATATTACAGATAGTGCATGTGAACAAATACAAGCATTCTGTAATATACACAGATATACGAATAAAAAATACAATACAATAAAAATCTTCACATTATCGGATTCGAACTCACTACGTACACAGCTAGTTCAACACAATCGTCTACCACGCTATCGACTACGCTATCGAATACATTATCATTATAGTTTACAAATAAATATACTGATAGGCATTTACAACAAGTTTCAAATGTCGAATCGATCATGTTTTAAAAATAAATGATCTGACAATTCCATATATATATATATATATATATATATATATATATATATACGATCAAATATGAATACATCTAGAGTACTTACATGATTCATAAGCGTTAAGTTGTAACTTGGTTGATTATTGTAGATGTATTTAAATGCGTGCTAGCTGTCTTCTAGAGGATCATCTGGAACTGACCAGCTCTTACCAAGGAGATATGGTTTGAACTGACCAGTTGATCTGATTGGCCGAAATCTATCGTTACTTTCCGTAGGGTTTAATTTTCTTTAATACGCTGATTATTTATAATCGTATAAAATTTAAATGTTTACAATTAAAAAAAAAACCATATGCTATATATAAAATAACTTATAAAATATCACATATAGTTTTTGACTAAATGTCACATGACTATCACGTGACCTTGATAGTCTATATTTAAAATACATATAACAAGTGAATACAAGGTCTGAACAATTCACCTTGTTACATTCTTCCCTGCTTAAGGTTGGTGTCTTAACAACCTTCTTAATTCAACAGTACCGATACAAAAATTGTTTTAATTTACGTGTACAGTATTAGTTGACCAATATTCTCAATATAATTTCAAAGTAATTATCAAGCTAAGTAAGCTACGGAAAAGATTTGAATAAAACATATTTCTTATCTTGTACAAATCTAGCGCGTTCAAAACAATATTGTATCTGAGCTTTAAAACTAACTGTTTTGACTGAACACTGCAAAACTACAGAAATGTATATCACTTATACTGTGAAAAATCGCTAAAGCTCCCCTGTAGTGTTCGTCCTAACGATTACTGATGGATGTGCCTAACATCGCAACAGCTTGACTAAAATCTTGGAAATTAGGAGGTGGGCAAGGCCTTACAATAGCCGACATCTAGTCGTTCACGACCGTTGCAGGCTTCAATGCTGTCTTAGGGAGATAATGGGGGTTGGAATGCATCCCTTTGTTCCGACGTTCGAATACCCTTCGTCTCCTTGCTGGCCCTTGGCTCCCTAACTCCGTCTCTGACTCAGTATCTCTCGTGACGCACTTCTCGGGAGTTTGTCGTTGCAAGGCAGGTTGAGCCTGCTTTAATAACGTTTCGTCATTACTGTCACTAGTATTGTAACGGTTTCCGCCCCTGGCTCAACCTCTTTAAATATGGAGCACGTACTATTTAAATGACTTGACAAACCCGAATCCAATATTTCCAATACACCTCATACATCCAACGATCCCACATTCCAATACTCCAATACACATTGGATACACACTCACACTCAAATGACCCCGAGGCAATTCAATACGTCACGAGAGGTCGCTACTATGCACTGCTACTGTGCACAAGATGGCGGCTCCCTAGACTGGCTACCAGTCTCTAGAATATTAAACAAATCACTAAAAAATGGCTTGATTATTTTTGTCTCTACTACATGCCTGATTCTAGATTTAAACTAGATGGAGATAATCTAGTAAAGAACTCTGCTGAGAAAGTCTTATCAGCAACTTAGGGTCTGGTGGCCAGTCTAGCGGCTCCCATACTTTCACGCAACGTGCACACTCTCTGGCAAAATATTAGATTCTCGCTCGTTTTAGAGGACTCATACACCGGACTTACAGTTAAACCAGACTTTAAAGATAAAACCATATGAACAATGATAATAAAACACGTGAAAAACTCTTTAGTAAACAATAATGAGCAAGCATGCTCGTTTTACATCTAACACTGTACTGTCTATAGTGACAGCACGCTTATCACAGTATCAGAGTATCTCAACTTCATATTAAAAATACAAACTATATAACTCTACAATCCAAGATTCTTATGCACTCTTGACAATGAATATTGTCATTAATAATATCAATACACATAAAGTACTGCTATTTACATAGCAAAAATGCACTTTTTACATCTCCCCTCACATAAATTTTTGTGTCCCTACAAAACACAACTGTACAAAATATAATAATCTTACACAAGGGTTTTTACACAAAAGATTCATACTCTCTTATATATGGGATCTCTTTCTCTCCATATTTAAAAAATAAAATACAGTTAAAATTTGAGTTTCAAAACTCATAAATTATATCACAGTCTGATACCTAAGTATCAGTGTAGTACAATAACTCACTGATATGTTTATGCTTTCCAGCTGACAGTTAATAAATATAGTTAATGAATAATTTAAGTGTAACATTTCTCTACCATGAATTTAAAGTGAACATTTAAAGTTTCTATTCTTTACAGAGTTTGATAATTTTACCATTTCCTAATATAATCGTGTATCTTCGCTTTTACACAACATTAAGCGAATAAATAACAAAATTTAACTGTCAATATTACCATTATGCATATTAAATTTCAAAACTATACATCTTTGTTGTTCACTATATAGTACTTTAGTACTAGCGTACTGAAAATACAGCTATCACATACAAGTGACATTCTTATTTACCTTTCTCATATAATGCTCACAAAAGTGATAAATCTCACATATGAGATCTCCAATTATATTGGAATATGAATTCCGTGGATACAATTTCCACTAAATACAACTGCTCTTCCTGTTAGAACATTTAAATTAAATATTGGTATAGCATGAGAACAATTCTCAGAACTTTAAGTCTTTTCTCACAAATGAGAATTCTCATAGATATTTTACAATATTTTCGAGTATTATAAAAATACTTTACACTATTTCTTACATAGAAATATTTTCTAAAAATTTCTTACATAGAAATTTTAGGTGCATATGACTTCGAAATTTAAATTCTGGAAACAAGATTCACAAATCCAGAAAGTATACTATAAGTTAAACTGGAATACAACATTTTCCACCACAAGTGAACATTTCATTTATATATAAATAGATATACAGAATACAAAACTTACTAAGAACCTGGCCTATCAGTATCAATATGAACTGGATGTACAATTGTTTCAAAAAATTATATTATCCCTATCGTCATATAATAAGATTAAAAGTTAATTATCCAATTATTATAGAACTACTACATTATTTTTCTAACTCTGTTCTTTACCACCATATACTATAAATGACTAGAAGGTACAAGGAATACAACCAAGGTTCAGGTCCCAGTCTGTCTGCTCATCTTGTAAGTATGAACGTATCATGCTAATTAATGTACGGTTAAATCGTTCAGTCAATCCATTACATCTGGGATTCCTGGGACTGGTTCGAGTCTTCCTTATTTCAAGCAAACGACATAATTCTTTGAAGACTTCGCTCTCATAGCAACTTCCCTTGTCGGAATGCATGGACAATGGACACCCGTATCGACTGATGAATTCGTCCAAGATCTTGTTGGCACATGTAATAGCAGTCTGGTCTGGAACTGGAAGGACCTCTACCCATTTGGTAAAATAATCTGTAACGACCAAAATATATCTATTTCCTCTTCTGGAGCTTGGTAATGGACCAATCAGGTCTGTCGCTACCATATCTAATGGTGCTCCGACACCCATGGTTCCCACTGGAGCCTTCTTCTTCTTGTTAGCTGGTTTATTCTTAGCACATTTGTCGCAACTGGCTACCCATCTGTCAATGTCTTCATTCATTCCGAACCAATAGAAGTTTTGCTTTACTCGTGCTTTGGTTTTCTTTCGACCTAAATGACCTGAAAGTAAACCGTCATGCATGTACTGTAAGACTTCATTTCTTATTGTTTTAGGTACTAATAACTGTGAAAATTTCCCTGATTTGTCCTTGCGTTCAAACTGCTTAACTATTACCCCATCTTCAATTTCAAGATTCTCCCAAACATTCCAATAGTGTCGCAATGCTGGGCTATCTTGTTGTAAACATTTTCCATCTGGACGCTGGTTCAAAAGTTTATACTTAAGTATCCCATCGATATCATCATCTTCTTTCTGCAGTTTGGATAGCTCTCCTTGTGTGTACCCAGCGCGCCAAGTGGTTTTCATCCATATTGACTTCAAGACTTGAGGGGTCGCTGATTGAACTCTGGGGCTGCTGGATTAAGGTGCTATCTTCTTCATCTGCTATTCATAGCTCTGGTGGTAACTATTGGTATATCTTCTGACTCGCCAAGTACATTTGTGTTGTCATCTTCAGCCCTGTCCATAGCTCTAGTTTTCACCATTTGTACTTTGTCGCTATTAGAGTTGTAGCTAGTAGAGTTGATATGGTGCATGTCAACACTTCGCTTCCGACACTTTTTGCATGGGCCACACCTAAGTGGTTCTAAATTGTCCTCTTAGTTACAGTCTTGTGGGTTTAAACATCTAGACATGAAATCTGAGTTTCCATGCTTTTGTCCAGGACGATACTCTATAGCAAAATTATAAGCTGACAAAATCTCTATCCAGCGTGCTATACGTCCTTTAGGCTCCTTAAGTTTAAACAACCATACAAGGGCCTGATGATCTGTTCGAACTAAGAACTTTCTGCCTAACAGGTATTGACGATAATATTCGATAAAGTATCGTACTGCTAGAAGCTCTTTGTCAGTAATACAGTAGTTCTTTTCTGCCTTGTTCATCGTACGACTTCCATATGCTATTACTCTCTCTACCATCTTGTACTTGGCTTAATACTGCTCCAAGGCTATGATCACTAGCATCAGTATCCAATATAAACTCTCCAGTATCCTGTGGGTATCCCATGATAGTGGGTCCTGATAGGATTGTCTTTAAAGTGTCAAAGGCTTCTTCACATTCCTCACTCCAAAGGAATTTTATACCTTTCTTGGTTAACTCAACCAGAGGTTTTACTATCTTTGAGAAATTTGGTACAAAGCGACGATAATAGCTTCCCATCCCTATCAGTCTTCTAACTTCAGTTACATTGTTGGGTTTAGGTAATTGTTGTATCTTAATAGTGTTATCTGGACTTGGTCTTACACCTTCAGCAGAAACAATGTGTCCTAGGAAATTAACTTCAGCTTGAAATAGATGACATTTTTCGCCTTTGAGTTTTAATCCTGCCTCCTGTATCCTGGTTAGAACCTCATCTGGTCTTTCCATTTGTTCTTCAAAGTTCTTCCCAAAGATAACTATATCATCCAAGTATATAAGACAACTTTTCCATTGTAGTCCCTGTAACACAAGTTCCATAAGTATCTGGAATGTAGCAGGAGCACTAGAGAGTCCGAACGGCATTGCTTTGAATTCATACAACCCGTACTTTGTGACAAATGCTGTTTTTGGTATATCTTCCTCTCGGACTGGAACTTTATGATATCCCGCAGTAAGATCTAAAGCACTAAAGAATGTTGCACCAGTTACGGAGTCTAAACAGTCTTGGACTCTTGGTAAAGGAAAAACATCATTAGTGGTTACAGCGTTAAGCTGTCTGTAATCAACACAAGGTCTGACTTTACCATTCTTCTTCTTTACAAGCACAATAGGACTTGCCCATGGTGATGTTGATTTTCTGATTATTCCTTCTGATTCCATCTGTTGAATAGCTTCCTGCTCTGTGTATGCAAAAGCACGAGGGACTCGACGAGGACGTTGCTTTATCGGTCTAGCACTGCCTGTCTCTATAGTGTGTTCTATCAGATGTGTAATACCCAGATAGGTTTTTGAGAAACTATCTTTAAATTTATTTAGGAAGCTGGCTATTTGTTGTTTTTCTTCTGGCGGTCTTCCGTTACTGGCTGACTGATACAGTTCTTCTAGATGTGTTGGTACAGCTTTTGGTGTTCGTTCTACTGTTGTCACCTTTGTTTGCCTTAGCTTCTCGAGTTTCTGATCTCGTCTAGGCTCTGCAAGTTTAATTCTCCTAATTCCCGTAAAGTTATTTCTTTGTTCTACATTTTCCTCCTTCAGCACTTCACAACAGTCGTCTATAAACTCTGCTTGACCTATTACAGCATTCTGTTTAATCTTCACTGTTTCATCAAAAGGATTCATAAGGCGTACTTTAGAGGTAACATTTTCTTTTATATCGGCTAGAGAGGCTGACATCAATAATGGATATCTTTCTGAAAAGTCTTCAGATTGCTCGATTATACAGTCTTGCTTAGATAATTCATCATCTGTTTCAAATCTGTCTACATAAACATTAATGATCCTCTCACAACCTCCAGGCACTTCATAATCTTCAGCAGCTGTAACCTTCCGCAGCGGCTGTGGACATCCAACCTGAATGCAGGCTATTTCTTCACCATTCAATTTTAGGATACCTTCACTGAGTTTAATATCTGCTGGTCCTTCCTCTCCTTTCATAAGAACATCCAGCCCCAGTAAACCCTCAGTCTCTATTTCAGCTAAAACTAATTCTTTCCTGAATTTAAGTTGGCCTATTTAATGTCAAATTCTGCTCTGCCTTGCTCTCTTAGTTGTTCTCCACTGACACCTGTCAACATGTCCGAAGGAATCAGGGTAGGTTTCCTCTCGTCTGGTATCTTCTCATATACCCTGTTTGAAAGTACAGTTCGAGCAGCACCGGTGTCTGCTGTGAACATCACCTTGGTCCCCTGGACCTTACCCCTAACATACACGCCATCACTCCTTAGTACTTGACGCCCAATTATGTTTGATTCCCCATGTTTTCTCTTTAGTGTTGTCTCACAAGTTTTTTTTCAGGTCGTCCATAGATTGTTGGCCTTCACTCTTTTCTGGTGGGTCTCCTCCTGGCCTACTGAGTCAACCCTCTCTAGTTTAAAGCTTCTTGTCGACTGTGCTGCTGATATGATGATCTCTCTGAAGCAACTTTTCCGTCGGTTTCTCTCGGTAAGTATGGTTTAGCCCTAGGATTAAGATTTGTGTGAGTCCTGAATCCTGGTCTTCTTCTGTTGTCACTGACAGGACAATTCCTACCAAAATGACCTTGACCTCCACATGCATAGCATTTGATATCCCTAGGTTGATTTTCATCCTTTCTTTTGTTATATTCTTGAGCTTGAGTGGTTTTCTTCATCTCCTGTATTAGATTATGTAAGTCTCCCTTTGTAATCAGTTTATCTTGACCTTGTTTAACAGGTGACCTTGGCTTTTGACCTTTAGATTGACATGTATTTTCTTTATCTGTTTTAGGTGCTTGCTGAACCTGCCTGGTCGGCTTCTTCCGTCCATCTCTTCCTATAGGATATTGCACGGTCTCCTCATATTGAACTACGAGAGCCACTGCCTCATCGATATTACGGGGATCTTTGTTGAGTTCTACATGTATTCTTGCCTTGTCATTCAGCAACCCAATGTAAAATCTCCTAAGTAAATCTTCACGTCTAGTTTCAGGTGATCGGTGCTTATACCCTTTTATTATACAATCTGTTCAATTCACTGGCATATCTTTCTACAGTTTCTTCATTGTTCTGTACTCTGTTTTCAAATTTGGTTTTGTAGACTTTGGTTGTCTCTACCACATCAAAACGGTTCTTAAGTTCTTTAATAAGCTGATGATAGCTTCCTAAAGTCTCAGGGCGTAGCTGTCCAAATGCAAAATCCCCTGCATCTCCCTGAAGTCTTGGTAAGAGTTCTTCCAATTTATCTGCATTAGACCATCCCTGGAGTGAAGATACAGCTTCAAACCGGTTAAACCACACTTCCCCTTTTTCTTTCCCAGTGAAAACTGGTAGCTTCACATTAGCTCTGGAATGTCTTCGCCTATGTCTTTTGGGTTCTTGTTCAATCTCAGATTCGCTACTGCTGCTTGATGAAGAGGCGGTAGGTATTTTTCTGTTTATTCCCCACTGATTGGAACGTCGTCTTGGTGCTGATTCTTCTGTTGAAGAGTTACGCCTTGTATATTCATTACTTGAACCAGATTGTAAAGCTGGTGTTTCTGGTCTCCCATTAATAGCTTCTCTAACTGCGGTCACTAGAGTTGATGTCATGTCCTGGAAAGCTCCCTTCATTATACTGATGAAACTGGAGGATACGGTTGCCTGATCACCGTGTACAGTAATTTGATTGACATCCTTTGGGACTGGAGTTGTCCTTGATCGGCTGCCTCTAGAGCGAAGTGGAGTAGACTGTCTAACTATGGTAACATCAGCTCTGTCAGTAGTGGAGGTTTAATCCAATCCACTGTTATTCTGTGCTTCATGTAGATGTACATTTTCAACTGTGTCAAGATACAAGTGTTGTCCATCAACGTCGCTATCTGTCTCTGTGCACTCAGACTCTGAGTGAGTATCTTCAATTGATGAATCTCGTGCTCTCAGTTGTAGTCTAGTTCTGCCTGGCATCTTGATGCTGGACTATGGTTCGAATCACTGGACTCAATGGATGTTAAAATATTGAATCCCGGACAAGCCCCCAAAAATATGTAACGGTTTCCGCCCCTGGCTCAACCCCTTTCCATATGGAGCACGTACTATTTAAATGACTTGACAAACCCCCAGGAAATTATAGGTATTTCCAAACCGATCTTAATGTACCTGAGTACAGACTAGTTATTAACCATAAAGAAATAGGAATCAAAGATTCAGTTTACGCACACCTTTACGGTTACCGTTTATTCATTCACTGACACATAGACATAATGACAATTGACAAGTTAACAATTATAATATCAGACACACTCGAGATACTATCATAAATATATGTTATGAATAAGAGCTATAATGGACAATTTGAACTTTTACATAGACCTTAACTGGACCTCTTGAACTTTCTGATATATGTAGAGGACAAAACAACAAGGTCTTTACCTATCCTTACTATAAAATTGATAAAACAGACATGAACCAAGTGCCAAGGAATATAACCACTAAATATTGCAATATAAGGAACTATTATGTACCAACTCTATAAGGTATAGAAGTATCAGCAATAGATATAAGATATAAACTGTACACTAAGGCTCAATACATTATTCTAGACTGATATAAATTTGAGAAGTCCAACTCCTGACAATAATACAGCCCTTTACCCACCCGGTAACTTAACCATAGCTAAAGTTATACCGTTTGTGACAGGTACACACAGCTCCTTTTATAGCCCTCCAGTACTTAACCAATACTAAAGTATACCTTTGTGACAGTACAAATCCACAGCTCTTTATCGCCTTCGGTACTAACGCAATATAAAGTTATACCTTTGTGACAGTACCCACAGCTCCTATACCCCCGGTACTTAACCATACTTAGTTATACCTTTGTTGAAGTACACCACAACTCCTTTAGCCCCCGGTACCTTAAGCCAATACTAAGTTATATCCTTTGTGACAGTAACACACAACTCCTATATGCCCCGGGGTACTTAACAATACTAAGTTTATACCTTTGTGACAGTACACACACTCCTTTACCCACCGGTACTTAACCAATACTAAGTTATACCTTTGTGATCAGTACACACAACTCCTTTACCCCCCGGTACTTAACCAATACTAAGTTTAACCTTTGTGACAGTACACACAGCTCCTTTACCCCCCGGTACTTAACCAAATACTAAGTTATACCTTTGTGACAGTACACACGCTCCTTTACCCCCCGGTACTTAACCAATACTAAGTTATACCTTTGTGACAGTACCCACAGCTCCTTTATCCCCCGGTACTTAACCAATAAAGTATACTTTTTGACAGTACACACAGCTTTAGCCCCCGGTACTAACCAATACTAAGTTTACCTTTGTGACAGTAACACCAGCTCCTTTACCCCTGGTACTTAACCAATACTAAGTTATACCTTTGTGACAGTACCATCCAACTCCTATACCCCCCGGTATTAACAATACTAAGTTATACCTTTGTGACAGTACACACAGCTCCTTTACCCACGGTACTTTAACCAATACTAGTTATACCTTTGTGACAGTACACACAACTCCTTTAGCCCCCGGTACTTATACCAATACTAAAGTTATACCTTTGTGACAGTACACCACAACTCCTTTACCCCTCGGTACTTTAACCAAACTAAAGTTTATGACTTTTTGACAGTACACACACAGCCCTCCCTTTTTAACCCCTTCGTACCTTAACCAATACTAAGTTATAACCTTTGTGACAGTACACATATACAGCTCCTTTACCCTCGGTACTTAACCAATACTAAGTTATACCTTTGGTGACAGGTCAGCACAGCTCCTTTTACCAACCTCCCCGGTACTTTAACCAACTACTAAGTTATCTTTGTGAAGTACCCACAACTCCTTAACCCGCTCAGTACTTAACCATACTAAGTTATACCTTTGTGACAGTACACACAACTCCTTTACCCCACGGGTACTTACCAATATATAGTTTATAACCTTGTGACACGTAACACACAACTCCTTTAACCCTTCGGTACTTACCATACTAAGTTAAACGCTTTGTGAACAGTAACCCACAGCGTCCTTTACCCCCACGATACTTAACCAATACTAAGTTGATAACTTTTGTGACAAGTACACACAGCTCCTTTACCCCCGGTACTTAACTTATACTAAGTTATTACCTTTGTGACCGTACCCACAGCTCCTTTTTACCCAGGTACTTAACCAATACTAAGTTATAACCTTTTGGTTGACAGTACACAGCTCCTTTACCCCCAGTATTTCACTAATACTAAAGTTATACTTTGTGCAGTACACACAGCTCCTTTACCCCCCGTAACTTAACGCAATACTTAAGTTATACCTTTGTGACAGTACACCCAACTGCCTTTACCCTTCGGTACTTAAACCAATATAAGTTATAGGGCTTTGTGACAGTACGGCACAGCAGATCCTTTACCCAGGTAATTTAACACAATACTAGTTATACCTTTGTGCAGTACAACAGCTTCCTTTAACCCCCCGGTAACTTAACCAATACTAAGGTTATACTTGTGACAGTACCACAGCTCCTTTACCCTTCAGATACTTAACCAATCGACTAGTTATACCTTTGTGGAACGTACACACATAGCTCCTTTACCTTTCAGTACTTAACCATACTAAAGTTATACCTTTGTGAAGTAACCCACAACTCCTTTACCCTTCGGTACTTTAACCAAATCTAAGTTATACCTTTGTGACAGTACACACAGCTCCTTTAACCCCCGGTACTTAACCAATACTAAGTTATACCTTTGTGACAGTAAACACAGCTCCTTTACCCTTCAGTACTTTAACCAATACTAAAGTATACCTTTGTGACAGTACAACAACAGCTCCTTTAACCCTTCGGTACTTAACCAATACTAAGTTATACCTTTGTGACAGTACCACACAGCTCCTTTACCCCGGTACTTAACCATACTAAGTTATACCTTTGTGACGTACACACAGCTCCTTTAGCGCCCCGTACTTAACCAATACTAAGTTATACCTTTGTGACAGTAACCCACAGCTCCTTTACCCCCCGGACTTTAACCAATACTAAGTTATACCTTTGTGACAGTAACACACAGCTCCTTTACCCTTTCAGTACTTAACCAATACTAAGTTATACCTTTGTGACAGTACACACAGCTCCTTTACCCGCGTTACTTAACCAATACTAAGTTATACCTTTGTGACAGTACACACAACTCCTTACCCCCCGGTAACTTAACCAATACTAAGTTATACCTTTGTGACAGTACCACAACAGCTCTTTACCCCCGGTATTAAACCAATACTAAGTTATACCTTTGTGACAGTATCCAGCAGCTCTTACCCCCCGGTACTTAACCAATACTAAGTTATAACCTTTGGTGACAGTACACACAACTCCTTTAACCCCCGTACTTAACCAATACTAAGTTATACCTTTGTGACAGTACACACAACTCCTTTACCTTCAGTACTTAACCCAATACTAAGTTATACCTTTGTGACCGTACACACAGCTCCTTTACCCACCGGTACTTACCAATACTAAGTTATACCTTTGTGAAAGTACACACGCTTCCTTTACCCCCGATACTTAACCAATACTAAGTTATACCTTTGTGACAGTACCACACAGCTCCTTTCCCTTCGGTACTTAACCAATACTAAGTTTAGCCTTTGTGGACAGTACATCACAACTCCTTACCCCCGGTACTTAACCAATACTAAGTTATACCTTTGTGACAGTACACACAGCTCTCTTTACCCACCGGTTACTTAACCAATACTAAGTTATACCTTTGTGACAGTACACACAACTCCCTTTACCCTTTGGTACTTAACCAATACTAAGTTATACCTTTGTTGACAGTACACACAGTCCTTTCCCTCGGTACTTAAACCAATACTAAAGTTATACCTTTGTGACGTACCAACAACTCCTTTACGCCCCCGGTACTTAACAATACTAAGTTTATACCTTTGTGACAGTACAACACACCTCCTTTACCCCTCAGTACTTAACCAATACTAAGTTTTACCTTTGTGACAGTACACACAGCTCCCTTTACCCTTCGGTACTTAACCAATACTAAGTTTACGTTTGTGACAGTACACACAACTCCTTTAACCCGCAGTACTTAACCAATACTAAGTTTACCTTTGTGACAGTACACACAACTCCTTTACCCCCCGGTACTTAACCAATACTAAGTTGATACTTTGTGACAGTACCAAAGCTCCTTTAACCCCCGGTACTTAACCAATACTAAGTTATACCTTTGTGACAGTACCCACAACTCCTTTAACCCTGGTACTTAACCAAACTAAGTTATACCTTTGTGACAGTACCCACACACTCCTTTACCCCGGTACTTAACCATTACTGAATTATACCTTTGTGACAGTACACACAGCTCCTTTACCGCCCGGTACTTAACCAATACTAAGTTATACCTTTGTGACAGTACAACACAACTCCTTTACCCCGCCGGTACTTAAACCAATACTAAGTTATACTTTTGTGACAGTACACAACAGCTCCATTTACCACTTCGGTACTAAGCAATACAGTTATACCTTTTGTGAAAGTACCACAATCCTTTAACCCTTCGGACTTAACAATACTAAGTTATACCTTTGTGACAGTACAACACAGCTCCTTTTACCCTTCGGGTATTCTAACCAATACTAAGTTATACCTTTGTGACAGACGTACACCACAGCTCCTTTTACCCCCCGGTACTTAACCAATACTAAGTTATACCTTTGTGACAGTACACACAGCTTTCCTTTAACCCCCTCGGTACTTCCCCAATACTAAGTTTATACCTTTGGTGACAGTTACACACAGCTCCTTTACCCTTCGGTACTTAACCATACTAAGGTTATACTTTGGTGACAGTACCCACAAATCTCCTTTAACCCACCGGTACTAACAATACTAAGTTATACTTTTGTGACAGTACACATCAAGCTCCTTTTACCCTTCGTGTACTTAAACAATACTAAGTTATTACCCTTGTGACAGTAGCACAACAGCTCCTTTACCCCCCGATACCTTAACCAATACTAAGTTATACCTTTGTGACAGTACACAAACAACGTCCTTTACCCTCGGTACTTACCAATTCTAAGTTAATACTTTGTGTACAGTACACCGCACAACTCCTTTTACCCTTCGTACTTAACCAATACGAAGTTATACTTTGTGACAGTACAACACAACTCCTTACCCTTCGTACTAACCAATACTAAGTTATACCATTGTTGTGACAGTACCACAAGACGGTCCTTTACCCCACGCGATACTTAAACCAATACTAAGTTTATACCTTTGTGACCAGTACACATCAAGCTCCTTTACCTTCGGTAACTTAACCAATACTAAGTTATACCTTTGTGACAAGTAACACAAAAACGCTCCTTTACCCCCCGGTACTTACCAATACTAAGTTATAACCTTTGTGACAGTAAACATCACAGCTCCTTTACCCCGGTACTTACCAATACTAAGTTATACCTTTGTGACAGTCCCACAACTCCTTTACCCTTCGGTACTTAAACCAATACTAAGTTATACCTTTGTGACAGTACACAACAGCTCCTGTTACCCTTCGGTACTTAACCAATACTAAAGTTTTATACCTTTGTGACAGTACCCACAGCTCCTTTACCCCCCGGTAACTTAACCAATACTAAGTTATACGCTTTGTGACAGTAACTCACGCTCCTTTACCCCAGTAACTTAACCAATACTAAGTTTATACCTTTGTGACAGTACAACACAGCTCCTTTACCCTTCGGTACTTAACCAATACTAAGTTATACCTTTTGACAGTACCCACAGCTCTTTACCCCCGGTACTTAACCAATACTAAGTTATACTTTGTGACAGTACACACACGCTCCTTTACCCTTCAGTACTTAAGTACCAAGTACTAAGTTATACCTTTGTGACAGTACCCACAGCTCCTTTACCCACGTACTTTACCAATACTAAGTTTATACGCTTTGTGACAGTACACACAACTCCTCTTCACCCCCGTTACTTAACACTACTAAGTTATACTCTTTGTGACAGTACACACCACTTCCTTTACCCTCAGTACTTAACCAAATACTAAGTTATACCTTTGTGACAGTACACACAACTCCTTTACCCTTCGGTAACTTAACCAATACTAAGTTATACCTTTGTGACAGTAACACAGCTCCTTTACCCCCCGATACTTAACCAATACTAAGTTATACCTTTGTGACAGTACACACAGCTCCTTTACCCCCCGGTACTTAACCAATACTAAGTTATACCTTTGTGACAGTACACACAGCTCCTTTACCCCCCGGTACTTAACCAATACTAAGTTTTACCTTTGTGACAGTACCCACAGCTCCTTTACCCCGCGGTACTTAACCAATACTAAGTTTTACCTTTGTGACAGTACACACAACTCCTTTACCCCGCGGTACTTAACCAATACTAAGTTTTACCTTTGTGACAGTACACACAACTCCTTTACCCCGCGGTACTTAACCAATACTAAGTTATACCTTTGTGACAGTACACACAGCTCCTTTTACCCCGGTACTTTAACCAATACCTAAGTTATACCTTTGTGACAGTACACAGCTCCTTTAGCCCCCCGTTACTTAACCAATACTAAGTTATAACCTTTGTGACAAGTACCCCACAGCTCCTTTACCCCCGGTACTTAACCAATACTAAGTTAACCTTTGTGACAGTACCCACAGCTCCTTTAGCCCCGGTATTTAACCAATACCTAAGTTAATACCTTTGTGACAGTACCCACAGCTCCTTTACCTCCCCGGTAACTAACCAATACTAAGTTATACCTTTGTGACAGTACACACAGCTCCTTTTAACCCTTCAGTACTTAACCAATACTAAGTTATACCTTTGTGACAGTACACCACAGCTCCTTTACCCTTCGGGTTACTTAACTAAACCAATACTAAGTTATACCTTTGTGAAGTACCCACAGCTGCTTTACCCCCCGGTACTTAACCAATTACTTAGTTATACCTTTGTGACAGTACCCACAACTCCTTTACCCCCCGGTACTTAACCAATACTAAGTTTATAGCCTTTGTGACAGTACAGCACAACTCCTTTACCCCACGGTTACTCTTACCAATATAAGTTATACCGTTTGTGTACAGTACAACAAGCCTCCTTTACCCCTCGGTAACTTAACAATACTTAAGTTATACCTTTTGGTGACAGTACAAACACAACTTCTCATTTACCCCCGTACTTAACCAATACTAAGTTATACTTTTTGTACAGTACACACAGTTCTTTACCCCTCCTAATACTTAACCAATACTAGTTTTACTTTGTGACAGTACACACAGCTCCTTTTACCCTCGGTACTAACCATACTAAGTTATAATTCCTTTGTGACAGTACAGCACAGTCCTTTACGCTTCAGGTACTTAACCATACTAAGTTATATCTTTGTGACAGTCGACTACCAACAACTCCTTTACCCCGCGGCCTACTAACGGCAATACTAAGTTATCACTTTGTGACAGTACAACACTACAGCTCTTTTGACTTTTTTACCTTCACTTCCCCGTACTTAACCAATACTAAGTTATCCTTTGTGACAGTAATCGTTTACCTGGCTTCTTTCCGTGACAGTACCTGACAACTCCTTTTACCCGGTCTTAACCAATACTTAGTTTAACGCTTTGTGAACAGTACCACAGCTCTTTTACCCTTCGGTATTCCAATACTAAAGTTATAC